>WMED01013063.1:0-12599 GCA_019650415.1 Pipa parva
AGACATAGAAAGGGATGTAATATTCACTTATATACGGTTAGAGGCACATTGTGAGGATGAACTAGGGTCTTGTTATAAAGTGATGCAATAATTAGTTAATTCAGCCCCTGAGTGTTTAGATTAAAGTTGTGGTTACATCCCTTCTAGTATTAGGAATTGGTGTGTTGGAAATAGCTTCCAACCATTTAAGTACCTCAGAGATGTTGTTAAAATCCCCACAGCCCATTCAGAAATGCTCCTAACTATAAAGGATCCTCAACACAAGGGAGCAAAACTGAAAGCATGAAAGATGCCAGAAATAACTGAGCCAAGGAAAGGGCAAAAGGAAAAATAAACAGAAAAGATTGGTAAATGGACTTCCACAAAATGGAAAATTAACAAACAAATACTGTAGTTTTGAAATAAGAAAATAAAGATATTCTGAATCTTCTGGGATCTTAGATAAAAAAAAAATCTGCGATAAGAAAGTTATTTCATTATTTCTGGAAAAACAAACAAACAAACAACATAATTCATCTCCCATGTTAAGAAAGATGATCACACTGACCCACAGTGTTCCATTACTTTTTTGTTTTCAGTTTGTAATTTTTAAAGTACAATTGTACCTATCGCTTAACTAATTAAAGGTGGCACATGGATTGGCTCATTGCTTGAGCTTAATGAGGCGGCCTTTTTGCCACCTTGCTCATCAGAATAACGAATTACAAAATGTTCTTCTAAAATATTATAGATTATTCTTTTATCAGAAAGAATGATGGTGCAGATAACATTGCTAAGATGAAGGGCATTAAAAATAAAATAAAATGATTTATACTTAATATAATATTACAGTTCCAATATGTATTTACTTTGACTAGGTTTGGAACAGTTTGTAGGAAGAATGCAGGATTTCTGGTTCTACGAGGAAGCACTTTCCAACAGGTAAAAAAAAAAAAGTTAATTAACATTTATGTCTGATATCATTAGCCATTAAAAAAAAATTAAAGGTGCAATAAATATCACATTTGAAATGTAATGTAAAATGAAATATATAAATATATAACCATATTAAAGATAAAATTGTTCTTAAATAACTTGAACAAATCAATTCACATCCTTATGGTTCTATAGAAAACTAGCAACAAACTAATTAGTAGACAATCATCAATTTGTAAAAATTACTAAGATGCCAATGGCGAAATATAATAAACTTTTAAAGACCCGATTTCATCTTTTCGAGTTTATTCCCGTGAGATCTTGGCTGTTTCTCAATGTAAATATCAATCATTTTTGTTTTTTCAATTGATATTTACCAATACAATTCTTTTTGAATGAGATTTTTCATCTGGTTTTTCAATGGAAAGGTAACCCTACTACTATTGTAAAGTTTGGCTACCTTTCCATTGAAAAATCCAATTGAAAAACTTGATCAAAAAGTTTCTATCGGTAAGTATCGATCTAAAAAAGTCAATCGATATTTAAGGCGAGAAACAGCCGAGATCTCACAGGAATAAACTAAAAATGACAAAATCGGGTTTTTTCATGTTTATTACATTTAAGTCTAAATTTAGATGCAAACCAAATATTTAGCAGCAAAACGATAGAAACTAGGTGACTGTATAAGAGTTGATTTACAAGCTGACCATCAAATAACTGGTTGTAATCCAAAAATTCCAGTTGAAAGGCAAGTTACCAGTGACAAGCTAGTTCATTCTTACCTTAGGCTTTGGGGGCATCACATAAATATCCCTAAAATTATGTATTTGCCTTAATTGTTTTATGATTTATATCAATTCATAACATGTATGAACTTCTTTCTATTTCGACAAAATAAAAATGTTTGTACGCCAAAAAAAGTGATGCTGTGTCATTTTCAACCACTTCAATATACATTTTTCATGCAGTTATCTTATAAAAGACATAAGATCTGTTGTAGCTAGTACTGTGAGATGAACACAGTAGTGCTAAGGAACAGAGAAGAGGGGGCAAGCATAGCTGTCTACCCCATGGCCCGGCCCTGTCGCTTGACGTTGGCAGAAGGGCAGGACCAAAAATGTCCGAGGGCCTTGTTTAGGCCCACGGGCCGTAGTTTGCCCACCCCAGATATATAAAGACATTTTTAAGAGCCTGAACCTCCTCAGTTTTTTACAAAACCACCATACTTTACAAAATATGCCACACAAATAAAACTTTTGTGTTCACACCCTTTAAATGTATATTTTTTTTCCCAGAATCCATTGCCAGGTATAACTTTTTTTTTTCCATTTAAACAATGCATTATAAAAGCAGGGCTTGATTGATCAATAAAATACCTGAAGTTGGCATATTATTGCTTTGGCAAAGTTAAATTTCTTGAAGCCTCAGTTTCTTTATCTGTACTTAGAATATAATGGACACGTCTTGTATTTTCCTCCTCAGAGAAATATTGGAAATTTATTCAAACAAATTTCCATATTTGCATGTTCAGCCAGAATGTCACTGTCCTGGCAGTCATCCTCGCATTCACCCTTTGGTTCAAAGGTTTTGTATCCCAAATGGAGTTGATAAAAGCACCAAAGATAAAATTTTGAGAGTAAACATAGATTCACATCCTGTGTCTTACATCAATGACGATGATCTTGAAACTACTTGGATTTCCTCGTTACTTCCAAATAAAGAGAGAGAAAGTAGCATTTACATTACTCTGGACTTTGTTAATGGTCAATATCAGGTGATTCCTTTTTTATTATTTTTGTATTTGTAAAATTAACATTGTACATATCTTCTCAGAATTCCAGGGTATGGAAATAAACAACTAATTGTCTTTGCCCTCAGCATATGAGACATAAACATGTCATGATAGATGTGAATAAAGATTTTTTTTTATATATTGAATTTGATGGATGCATTATGTTATTTTAAATGTATATACAATGTTACTGAGAAGGAAGAAATGGAGTGCTAAATATTGTTGAATATTTTTTTTTCTACAATCCTGTGTATGTCAATCAAACTATGTCAGCATTCCTTTGGAAAAGGAGCTTTTAAATGGCTGCTCCTAGGTACTGAAGACTAAGGGGGTAGTTCAGGAAAGAGCGAAGTTACCTTGCGATGCTTCTCATCAGTTCGCCGAGATGGGTACGCGCTCCCTGGTCTCCTGCAAGCAGAGACCAGCGAATGCTTTAAAGGTACTTTGGCTCACTTCGCGACCACTCGAGAAACCTCACCGAGCTGAAGTACCTTTAAAGCGTTCTCTGATCTCCACTTGCAGGATACCAGGGAGCGAGTACCCATCTCGGCAAACTGATGAGAAGCGTCGCAAGGTAACTTCGCTCTTTCCTGAATTACCCCCTTAGAGCAAAATTTACTAAAGCTGAAAATGATTTTTTTCAGTCCTTATATTTGAAAGTTGGTGAAAAATTTGCAAGAAGGTCAAAAATTATATTTTCAACCTTTTTCGCCTGCTTTTTGCTTGGCTGAAAAATGGGTGCAAAATGGGGGCAAATAGGTCAAAAACTTATTATTATTCTTTGCCCTTAAAGTGCTGAGATGTTCCCTTTGTCAAAAAAAATACAAGTCAAATATTGCTACAGAAAGTATTGACAGAATTATATACCTTTTTTTAAGTGGCCACTGGAGTAGAAATGCATCTGAATTTGCCCTACTTACATTTTTTTTTCATATAACGTCTAAATAAGCAAAAATGGAATAAAAACACTCATAAGTTAGTTGCTAATATAATGCTGTTTTGAGCACTTTCTAAGCACTTACATCTGCTCTTGGGATGGATTTCTGTACTCAGCCTTACGCTTTAATCTCTCAGGAGACAGGGCACGCTTACATGAGGAGCAGTGCCTGTACCTTTATATACACAGCGATGGGCACCAGAGGTTCTGCAAACATGAACAATTTTTTCACAGCACATGAAACAGGAACACACATTTAGAACTTGTAGCACTTATAAGATTTAGCAGCAGCAGATATTCATAGTATCACATAGCATCACTTGTCATATAATATCACATGCATAGTTACCCTTTTGTGTACAACAATAACCAGTAGAGACATTATGCTCTTATGGGGTATCCCACCTCTGGGGAAATACTTCAGGGGAAACCAAGCCACTAGCATCTGAAGTGAACTCCACCATGGTGCTTCTTACTCACTTGGGTACACTTCAATCTCCAGATCTCCAATCATATTCAAGTCTCTTGAGGTCATCTTCATATCATAGCCTGTATGGTTGTGTTTAAAACTCTTTTCTGTATCCTTTAAATGCCGTTAACTCATTTTACACATTTTTTTTTTGTTAGGTTTTGTATGTGATACTTCAGTTTTATAGTCAGTTGCCACAAGCTTTAAAGATTCAAAGAAAGAAGCAGAGAAATTCAACTTGGGAAGACTGGCAATATTTTGCTAAGGATTGCCAATATTTCAGAATGGAGAACAATGGTGTCCTGAAAGCCCCAGACTCTGTAAATTGCCAACAGCTGCCTAAGTATGAGTTTTCCTATTTAATCTACTGTATTTAGTTGATTCATTTTTGCATAATGATATGCTTTTGTCGCCTGGTTAACATCAATTGCATGCTTATGCATAACAATGTAATGTGTTAGTGCAAAAATATTTGGTGACGTAATAATGCAAGAAGTCAATAACTATAACAAAAAAGATAATTGGGAACTTTAGAAGATATAGTGAATGAAGTGGTTCAAATGCTGTCAGAATAGTTTTGGATGAAGCATCCACGACAAACAGTTCAGTCCGCACATAATTTGTTTCAATAGGAAAGGGCATTGGCTGACTGTGCCAGATGCTGCATTTAAGACTGCTCTATCTGTAGACTTTTTTTTGTCACAATAGGGAAGGCCCCATAGTGAGGTCTCCTATACCTGCTGTAGCAATAGAACCATGAGCTGACAAAAGACTTAGGTCCAGTGGGCATGAGGAGTAAGAGAATGGGTGTGAGCTCTTCAAACTTCCGTTGGTTAAACCTTGTCCACTGGCATTTTATTTAAAAAGAATCCATGATGCTCAATGTTTTATAGCACACCACTGCTGCAATTCTGTAGATGAGTATTTCATACATAAATTATAGGATGTTTGGAGCACTTAACAAAAGTAATATGTAAACCTTTAGGGGGTAATTCACCAAAGAGTGAACTTACCCTCCAATCGTTCGCTTCAGTACGCATAGCTTGTTATGCAGTCACTGATGTCCTGCACGCGGACACATGCACATGCTCTGTAGAAGCCAATGCCTCAGACACCAGTTTTTTCCAGTGGGTGGGGCTGAAATGTTACAAAAGCTGTTATCAAATTTTGCATTCAAAAGAAGCACAAATAATCAATTAGGTGGCTTAGAAGGGAAAGTTTGTGGGTTTATTGCATTGCTGGCATTTAGGCTAAATAAACAAATGTGATTTATTAGGAGAATTTAGTTATTCTTTAAAGAAGTAAATATAGTAGGCATCGTTTTTATTTTTAGTTATGTTAAGTAACATTCTACTATAATGACATTTTAGGCATATACCGTATTCAGGAGGAAATGTGACATTTAGTATTCTCAACCCTGAACCAAACTATCGGCCAGGATACAATGACTTTAACAACACCCAAAGTCTTCAAGAGTTCATTAAAGCTTCTCTCCTAAGGATTGAGCTGATTAGTCAGTTTTACTTAGCGGGATCTGAAGAATACTCCGCTAACTACAAGCAAAAGTATTATGGGATTAATGAAATTATAGTCAGAGGAAGGTAAGCACATTCATCTTTCTGTTTGCTCGAAGAAAACACCCATTAAATATTCAGAAAAAAAAGCCATTTTCTGAAAATAAAATAAATGACGGCACATAACACTTATTTTAGAAATGACTCTAATATGTATTAAAATAGACTTTTGTAGTCAAGCTGTTAGCATTCACTATAAAATGAACATTAATGTAATGAGAAGAGCATTGCCAGGGATCGTGTTGCAATCATGTGACAATTGATACATTTTATACCAGCAGTAATAATACATGGAACCTAGCAGCATCATCTCGAAGTAATTAAGTGATTCTGAAATTTGATTTCCCTTACATTTTTATTAGTATTCATTATTCATGTGGACCTAGAGTTCAAATATGCTTTCCCAATAGAACTGGATGATGTATAAGGAAATTTCCCTATGGAATTGCTCATTATAGGTTTTATCAATGTTTAGTCCAATGCGAGGCATCCACAATGCAAACTAGATAGGCATAGACTGCTAAATGCGTTGTTAAACTGTTTTTAGCAATCTAAATTTAAGGAGGAAGATAAATTATATGAAAAGTAACTTTAAGGCTAGGTTCACACTAGCGTATTGTGCGCAGCGTATTTAGAAAAAAAAAAAAATTAAGTTAAAATACGCTCAGAATAGACGCCAGAGAAAATCCTTAGAGAACAATGCTAATGGAAGAAAAATGTTGACATGAGTGTTCCATTGAAAGCGTATTACTCTAGAACGCTACATGTGCTATTTCTTTGTGCATGCGGAATGTGGTGTATTTTATGTGACTAGTGATTAGTTTCAATAGGAATTTAACAGTTGCGATCACACACAGCATATAAATGCGACGCGTTTCCAGACTGACATTCATTCGAATTCATTTTGTAATAGCAAAAAGACAGCGAAAAAGTGTTTATAAAAATTTGCTGACAAAGAATATCCTCTTCAAATCTTAGGAATGGGATTCAACAATCCAACTTGGAGCTTTCCTAGACTTTCCTTCACAGAGCTTTTGCCTAGACTCATTGACATACTCAAAGGACATTACACCACATTGATCTCTGCTGGGCTGCTAATGTACTGCTGGGCTGCTAATGTACTGCTGGGCTGCTAATGTACTGCTGGGCTGCTAATGTATCCTGCTTCTAGTGGAGAGGATTTTCTTTTTCTTTGTCAGTGAATTTTCATAAGCGCTTTTTTGCTGCTTTTTTGCTATGGCAAAAGAAGTCTGGAAATCACGTGAACCATCATCTTGCAAACACAGCAAATTTTTACACTTTGTGTGATTGCAACTGTTAAATTCCTATTGAAACCAATTTAGTCACATAAAATACGCCACGTTCCGTAGTCTAATCAGATAAGAGGTTGTACAAGTTTAATTCAAGCTCATCTCTTAATGCAGTCATTCTATGCAAGTTTTGGAAACTAGTAACTGACTAGTCATTTTTACAGTGGGGTAACATACACTTTTTGGTATGATCCCCATAGCAAATTATAAACTAGGCCCTGTATTTGTATGATCTTGTAAGATATTACCAGATTCCAACAGTAGAAGATGCCTGATAAATGGTATGTATGCCCTTGATTCAGGCCATATAGTTGCACATCGCACATTGTGACCCACTTTTCTTAGCATAAGTCATTGCTACATGTTTTGAGGTTGGTTGCCATGCGAAATGTAGATCTTATATACCATTCATATGGTGGTTTTCTTACATCCCCTGGTCCATATGGCAATGATGGTTCTATAAGAACATGAGTTCTATCTACATTCCTAGAGAGACTCCTGTGTTCATAATCCTGAGGTGTTAAATGTGCAACCAGAATGGGTTCAGCAGGGAAGGTCTCTCTAGCCAGGTCTTCTGAGGAAACTCCTGTATTCTGAATCCAAATCTAGCTAGTTATGTATTTACACTAGAGGCAAAAAATTTCCATATGTATGTGGGGTTTTAAAACCTTCATCTACTCCTTGTTAATAACATAGTTTATAAGGCTGAAAAAAGATGCAAGTCCATTCAGCCTCCTGAAATATTGATTTAGAGGAAGGCAAAAAACCCATGAGGCAAAAGCAAATTATCTTCATCTTAGAGAAAAAAAATCCTTTCCAAGTGTAGTAGCAAACTGCTGCTTTGCAATGGGATGCATAGACTGCTCCTGCCACCCATCACTCTGATGACCTGGTCACAGGGGATTTAGATCTTGCAGTGTACAGGCACTTGTTACATGAACTATAGTTTTCTCCAGCACTGACTGTGCAGATAGCTATGTTCTCATTGTGCTCTTCTCAGTATTATGTTGGGAACCTTTCATTATGTTGGTTCCAGTTATTCCTGCCTTTTTTTTGCAGTTCAGCTGTTCCAGCCAATGGTTTTGTAATTAATATTGCCAGCCACCACCACTGGGTGGTTAATCTGGGGACCACAATATCTGCTGCCACAAATTTGTACTATAATAGTGGCTTGAATGGCTAGCAAAAAAAAGATTTTTTAAAATTCTTACAGCCAGAATCCTGTCCTGTATTAACCGCTCATTACACCATTTCACTAAGATACTTTCCCTTGTTTTCCCAGGTGCATTTGCAATGGGCATGCTGATACCTGTGATCAAACCGTTACGCCATATCGTTGCCTGTGTGATATTAACAGCAATACCTATGGAGAAAATGTAAGATTTTAAATATTTATATCATTTGCAATAATGCCATTATTTTTATCATGCCCAATGCTAGCCCATGCCAACGATGATACTTTATAAAGTATAGGAGTTGATATATGTCCTATATTATAATTCTAGTTAAATATATGCCTATGTAACCATTTTATAGAAACACCACAATAATCGGTACATTTAAAGGTATCACAAATCATTTCTATGATTATATGAAGTGATGGAGTTCAAGCCACAAATGAATAACAGGAATAACTAAAATTTTGTTAAGTATTGTTGATAACTTGGAAAAAATTGATTTCTTTATTAATAGATACTTTTAGCTGTTTTATTTTTTTTTTTCTAGCTTTATTCATTGATATTTAATAAATAAATAAATAAATAAATGGACAAAAGAAAATGTGATACACCATGAAGATGTCTGTATCCTAAATAAAATCTCAAGAGATCCCTGGCGTTTATCCATAGATTTAAAGGTGTTTTCCTAAATGTTCATTTGATAAAGATGGCAGACGATAAACTGAGCTCTTGAGATAAATATTCCAAAAGAGTTTTGAGTCATTTTTAATCAAACACATTGAAATACAGATTTAAAAATACCCTATAGAGAAATATCTGGGATATTTTGAGATTTCATTTGGGAAACTGACAGATCTATTTTTGTGCTCACTTCAAATTGTTCTAAGATGCTAATCACTTTCCTAACCTTGGAAGAAGGAAGACTCACAATGTGATGTGTACATTTTTAATGGTGAAATTTAATAAACATGGAAAAGGCTGATTTTGCCTTCCCGAGTTTATTCCCGCTACATTTTTTTGATCGATATTTAGCGACAGACTTTTCGATCAAATTTTTCGATGGAAAGCAAGCCATACTATTAATATCAAGTATAGCTACCTTTCCCTTGAAAAATTCAATTGAAAAACTCGATCGACAAGTTTCTGTTGGTAAATATCAATAAAAAAATCTTGCAATATTTATAGTGAAAAACTGCCGAGATCTCACAGGAATAAACTCGGAAAGGCAAAATCGGCCTTTTCCGAGTTTATTAAATTTTGACCTTAATTCTTAAAACACATGTAAGCTAGTGATTACACTCTGTAAAGTTACTTGCTATAGTAATAGTAATCTTTTTAGGCTTGTAGGATAGTAACACAAATTGACTGAAAAAATTGCTGAAATAGGCAAGAGGGCATTCTGAAATAAATTAAACTGAATTTAAATGAAATATAAAAGATAACCATACCAACATCAACATAACATTGTGGTAGCCACGTCTATCCGTTGTGCAAACTTGGAAGTCACTGCCGTGTATTTTCGTGAGATAGCCCATATTATTTGCTTGATGGTTTTGAAAGCCTCATGTTTTACTTTATTTATCTTTAGTTTGCATAGTGTAAGTAGGGGGTGCAATATTCTACTGGATAAAATGTTATTCAGTCCAGTGATCTCTCAAGAATTATAATCTCTTAATTCCATAAAGGGAATTAAATCACTTGCAGAGACTGTTCTGAGCAATACATTTAGCAATAACATTGTCCGGTACTCACTAGGAGAAGAAATAGATGATTTGAGACTGAAGATATCCTTCTTGAGCTTGGCCAGTCCTTAAATTTAAATGATATATAATTATTTACCTTTTAACCGATAAACACTAATTAGGGCCCGTCTACCTCTTGATTGTGGCCTGACGCTCACCGGATTTAAAAAAAAAAGGATTTAAATCTGGGATGGCCCTTATTATCTTTTTATAAAGCTCTACTGAATAAACTCTACATTTAGTTATTCACATGCCTCTTGACTGAATTACCATACAAACTGTCATATTTATCTCATTATTCTCCTTGTTACATCTTCTCTTCTTTCTTGGGAAGAAAATTAAATATACAGTTGAATCGTTTGATATAAAAAAAAACATGGCTCTTTTACTGCACAGAATATTTCCTTAATCATTTAAGCACCGTGCCCTCCTGTTGCTAATATTTTTCATTTTCTTTCCTTAGGCAGGTATATCTTGTTTTGCAGACTGGCGCAGCTTCTTATCGTGCAGTTCTTTTATGTATTATTATATTATCATTACCAGGGCTGCATATTATACTGGCTAAATGGTACGGACAAAATTTGACTTTAGAGAAAAAAAAACTTTCTTAATTATTATTTTTTTTCTAACTTGGAAGGATTTTTTTTTTAATGTAAATTTACTCAAACTGAAAAAATACAGTTTCTTTTTATTTTGTATTTTTTTTTTTTGTATTTATTCATTTATATAGCGCTGATATATTACACAGCACTTTACAGAGATTCATCATTCATTTCAGTCCGTGCCCTGTGGAGTTTACAATCTAGTTTCCCTATTCAGTCACACATACATAGAACGTCACAGATGTATGTTTTTTGATTGTGGGAGGAAACCCACACAGGTGCGGGGAGAACATACAAAGTCCACAAAGATGAAATCCAGGGTGGAATTGAACCCAGAGGCAGCAGTGCTAACTACCAAGCAACTGCACTGCCCGCTTATAAATAAATGCAGAAGAAATTGATCCACTCTTCTTACTTATTTTATATAAGAAAAATATATATGGAGTTCGAAAGATAATGAAATGTAAAGAGTTTGTGTCAAATGTTTTTCTTTTTCTTTTTTGCATTAAATTATCATATATTTGCATCATCAAATTATCTGTCAATGCTGTATTTTTCTACAGCAACAAAGCACCTCATGCACCCCCCCCCCACTGACTTAACTGGGTACCACAGCAGTGGGCAGTGCAGTGGCTCAGTGGTTAGCACTGCTGCCTTGCAGCACTGGATTCAATTCCACCCTGAACTTCATCTGCATGGAGTTTGTATTTTCTTCCTGCACCTGCGTGCGTTTCCACTGGGCACTCCGGTTTCTGCCCACAATCCAAAAACATACTACACAGGTTAATTGTCTGTGTGTGTGAGACTGAATATGGAAATATGCTATATTATAAATTATGAGTACTATATAAATTAATAAATACAATACAGTGGAATATACCACCACTGGAAAAGATGGCCTTATTGTTTGGCAGATCGCTGATAAGTAACAATCTTTGCTGAATTTGCAAAGTTGAACTGTGGTGAATTGTTACCAATTTATACATCTATGGGACAATTTACACTTTTATAAACATGCCCTTTAGTGTTCATTGTTAGGAAACAACCAGGGTGTATCTGGAGCCTAAAAAGGCCAGTAACAATGATGTCCTTCAAAAAGAGTGTCTTGGTTCATAGAAGTCCACATTTTGCTAGCCTAAGCTTTTTCTGGGTCAAAGTTTATGTGCATTGGAGAACTTTTTTATTCATGTTGCCCTTGTATACCCAGTAAACTGTAAAAATAGACACTTTCTCCTAGACCCAACTGAATGAATAATTTAGCTACATGAAACCCAACATTGTTACTTTCTCTGCTAAACTAAATCAAAACATATTTAAACATACGTTTGAAAATGACATTAACACTAAAAATAATACCCCAAATATAGTATACATTAAGACTGCTAAGAAATCAATTAAAGAAAATTTGTATTTTTCCTGATGATAGTTTTACTTTTTAAAAAATTGACTAAATTCTTCTCTGTAGGGACATTGAGCTCAAGTCATGGATGTATATTATCTGTGCTTCAATTTGTTGACTCATCAGAAGAATGGCTTCAAATAGTAACATGTGACAAAGCAAATCAAATCAAAATCTTACTTGATATATATAGGAAATGAAGGTAAAACATTTCTTATGTATGAGTTACAGATTCTGTTTAAAATTATTTATTAAAAAAGGAAATTCCAGCTATGCTGGGGCAGGAACAGTGGGGCGCATTAGGAGGACAGGGTGACTTCCAATGTGCACCTCTTTCTCTAGAAGGCCGTGAGATGGAGGCCTGATAAGTGCCCTCCCTTTCCCCCATTGTTATAACATTGCTTGATACATTTCCCCGACAGAGACATATTTATTGAGGTTTGATAACTGAAATTTTTTGTTTATTCTCATTCCATTTTCACGATTGCAGTCTTTACTACATTGGCTAATAAAATATTTTATGAAATGTATTTATTTTTTTTGTGAAAATGCAATAAAATACATTTTCGGTTATGATAAAATAGCAGTGGTTTGTATTTTTCGTCTAAAAAATTATCACTTTGGTGGCAACAATTTTTGTTGTTTGTTTGAAGAACAAATGTTATCTTCTTGTAAAATCAA
>WMED01013064.1:0-14571 GCA_019650415.1 Pipa parva
TAACGAGCAGTTGGACAGGTGTACCTAATAAAGTGGCCGGTGAGTGTATATACACACATACATATATAATTTCTATATTTGAAAAATACATTAAAATGTAACTATAAAAAAAATACAGTAATGGATCTATTAAAGAATAATACTGGTATAATACAGCAAAGTCAACAATTGCTAAAACTTGCAATACTCTACACAGGATCCCTCTGGATCACCACAGGCTTCTTCTCTCTATTTTCCTGTTCTAGAGTAGCATATAAAGTCTTGGCAGGTGTGCCTGTGACGATAACTACCAAAGTTCTTATATGTGGGAAAGCTGCCACATAATCCTCTGGGGTAAGACATCCTCCCCTGTGCTTAACTTAAAAGATGCCTTGTATAGCAAACAGACATTATTATCTCTGTAGACAGGTGCAATCAAAAGGAAAAGGAACAGGAGAATTTCTGCTAGTAGAGGGAATACACTGACACCAACATTATGAAATGGAATAAGGAGCAAATGTTATTGCTATACTAGCAAGCCCTTATACAATATTGTGGTTTTCTATATTACCCAATACAGTGTATATATAAAATAATATATACTATTCTGTGCACAGAACAAAGGAAAACATTTTATGGGAGCATAAACAACATGTTTTGATAAAATTAATTTCCTGACCACAGTGAAATTAATGGCCTAAGTGAGGTCACTAAAGAAAAAGAAAGGAAATTTGTGAAATCGGAGAAATGAAACGAGTAAAAAATAAAACAGGCACAGGTGTCCTAAACATGCCTGGATATGTTGCCTGCAAGACCTTCTTTAAAGAACTATTGTTTTTATAGTTTATAATATACAGTAATTCACAATAAGACATGTTTTAAACAGTTTCTTTGTGATACTAGTCTCAAGAGAGTACGTACAGTACATAGAAACAAGGAAACTTAAAGGCAAATCTGGACTTTTTCTTGTGGGAGGGGAAGGAGATTTAACAAAACAAAACCCTGAATACAAATATAAACTTTTTAACTAAGAAGATATAATGTAATGTTATCAATAGTAACAAATAGATATGAGCATATTTTAAGCCAGAGGAAACAGGAAGGATAAAGAGAGACACCAAAAGCTAATTTTAACCATTAAAAAGCAGAGAAACATATTGTACAGTACTGTAATTCAGGAGTACTTAAAACAGATATCCATGACTGACCTTCCAATCTCAGCTCATAATAGAATTGACAATAAAAATCCAAAAATACATTTTTGTTGCTATAGACATTAATTAGATACTAGCACTAATGAATATGAACTAAAATTGTGGGACCCTTCATAGTGTGACAACTAAATATGTTACACATACCTAAATACACTGCATGCAAGCCAGTTTACACTGTTTATTTCATACATATATGCTATGGCTAGTAGCTTTAAGGTGGCCAATAAAATGCAAGGCATGGTAGTAAAAAAACATTTACAAATCAAACTTGGGTTGTCCTGTTATATACTGAAAGTATCCCCCAGCTTTACTTTATGTCTGCTGCACCAGATAAAAAAAACCCGTTTTGGTGTTAAGAACTTCACAGCCACACTATCTGAGGATATATCATCCAAAATATCAACTTAGGCATGAATAACTGCTAAAAACCCTAGGCTAATGTTGGTCTTCAATTTGTGTATTCATATAGAGTGAATACAGACTAAAACAAATTAGACTAAACCAAGAGTAAATAGGCTGTTTCAGACTAAACCAAATTAGTCAATATCCTATTGTATACAAATTAAATGAGTAGGTGTCTATAATAGCAATGATAACTCACTTTACTGTATTGATTGGTTTTGGGTCAAAATTCCCCTCGGCATCCACAGACATCTGTTTCTCTGGAGTAGCTTTAATTCTTGTATCAACATAATCTGGTGGAAGAGCACCAGCTATGGCACTGAGACATGGCATAGACATTCGGAACAGCTCAGCGTCATACTTCTGCAGGAGAGATAGGAACTGGTTGGAAAGTCCAACAGAAAAACATGCAAATCGTTAGTGACAGCACCACAGCCAAGATCACAGCAGCAACTGGAGAAGATTTTTAGTAAATTAATGCAAAACAAGCAACATCTGGCAAAATAGAAGGAAAAAAAAAAAAAGCAAACACTAGGCAAGTCATTTAAACAATCACTTAGGGCAAAATTTAATACAGTCAAAAACTATTTTTTTTTTTTACTTTTTCACCTGTCTTTCGTTGCAAAAACAGATGAAAGGTTCAAAAATTACATTTTTGACCTTTTCACTCCTATTTTTCACCTGTTTTTTGGCCATTTTTTACCCAAACGGGTGAAAAGGGGGCAAGTCTAAACCCTTAATTTTTTTTGCGGTGAATAAGGGGCAAAAAAGTAAAAAAAAAAAAAGATTTTCAACTTTAGTAAATTTCACTCTTCAGTATTAGTAAATACTGTATATATATTCCATATTTAGACAAACAACTTGTAATGTAATTATTCAATACAGGAATAACAAAACCTGAAATTGGATGGGTTGATTATTAATATATTTATTATTAATATATGATATAATATATAAGAAAATAAATAATGTTGGGGTTGGCACTTGGATTATGTTAAAAGGTAGTAAAGGGCTTTTCATATAATACAGAGAGAATATTTACAGAGAACATGAATAATAGAGAAACTGTTCCAATGCACAGGGAAAAGGGAAATGCTTATAAGATAGACATTTATGAAACATAAGGGGAATTCATCGACAGAGGCAATTATTACAGAGGTCTAGTAACTCATAGTAACCAATCAGAAGCTGATTTTCTTTATTCTGGCTCCCTTATTCCATTGAATGCTAACCTCTGATTGGTTGCTATGGTTTACTAGACAGTTACCCTCATATGTCCGATAGTGACATATGATCAAAGGTTGTAATTAAAAAAAAATTGCATATATATATATTAATCATTTTTTCCATAATACACTGTTTTCCCCAGTCTTATTATAGCACGCTATTGATATTCAGCATTTGTGCCATAGCACTCCTTTCATTTTTTTAATCAAATTTACTTTTCAATAATTTTAACAAACTGGACACTCAATATCGTTACTACAACATTACAAAACTAAAAAAAAAAAATAGAAAAATCCCTGATAACGTTCTAAAACTGTTTCTTTCAAGCCTTGATAAATTTCCTATAAGAGAAAATGAATGGAAATGAGGGAAGGTTTACTGATGGAGTATGGGGATAGGCTATTAATAAATGAGAACAAAGAAAGTGGGAACTGATAAATGAAATATGGGAAGAAATTATACAAAGCCAAATGGTTGTGGGAGGCATATAAAAAATAGAGAAGTCAAAGGAAGATTGAAACCTGTTATGTGAAATCTAGAAGGGGTTATGAGGACATTGCAGATAAAGTAAAGCTAATTATTAAAGGAGCATAATAGAGGGAAATTAGTACGTGGTTAATTGGAAAAAAATACATCAACATTATTCACTTAGTGTTTTTTTAATCTGGTTTTTAGAAACTATGGGGGAAATGCATCAAATGGTGTTATCACAATGGTAAAAATAGGTGCAAAAAAAAATAACAGCTATTTACCATTAAAAGTACGCCTAATGATAACTTCGATTTTTTGCATAAAATTGTTAGCAATTTGTGCCCATTTTTACACTAATTATTGGTTTGTGTAAAAAATGTTAGCAATTTCAGTTTGTGTCCAAATATTAGCAAAATGTTAACAATTTTCATGCACAAATAGTAATTGCTAACATTTTGCTAACATTTGGACACAAACGGAAATTGCTAACATTTTGATAACATTTTTTACACAAACCAGTCATTAGTGTAAAAAAAGGATGCAAAATAGGAATTGCTAACATTTTTTTAAACAAATGTGTACCTGGTTTTCTAACCAGGCAGGCGTTAATTTAACTTCTTATAACAGGTCTTAACATCATTCTAACCCTCATAAATCAAGTGCATCTGGTCTCAATCACTGATTTTCGCAAAACCTAAAAAAAACAGGTGCAGCTGGCGCAAAATGGATGCAAACTGAATGATAAATTGCTAATAAATGGACACAAATTGATAATAAATGGACACAAATTGATAATAAATGGACACAAATTGATAATAAATGGATGCAAAGTAATTTGTGTCTATTTTTTTTACGTTAATGCCTCTTGATACATTTCTCCCTATGTGCCAAAGAACATTCAGATGCACAACATACTAGACAGTAACTTGTCTGGTAAAATGTTGACATGACATGCATTAACACAATCCTTCTATATAGAAATGCAGAACACCATGCTTCCAATACAAGATTGTGAAGATTGTTTTCATATGATTATGGCAAACATGGCAATATTACATCTTAATGATATGGTCCAATGCTAAAGAACCTAAAGAGGAAGTACACTTGAAAAAGGGCACTAGCCAGAAACTTGTGTTCTGACCTTTAAAGGGGATCTCATAGCAAAGATACAACATTAGTTCAGTTCTTTTGCATCACACTTAGGATTATTTTTTTAAAAATTGTTAACCCTAAGGGTATGAATATTTCAGCACTCCTGTAGATGTCTGAACACTGTAAACTGTATCTTTGTCTTTAGACATGAAAAGATTACAAAAATAAAATAATATAAGGCTGTGCCAAGTAACCTTAGAGGCACAGACAGATTGAGTAAATATGTTTAAGTAACAAAGTGAAAAACTGCAACAAAGCTGAACATAAGTATAGTATAAAAGTTATTTTAGCCAGGGCCCTGAGAGCACAGCACTTTGGAAATTTATAACACAATTCTCAAGGAGTTTTGTGATATGTTTCATATGCTTTGAAATATTGCTCTACATCAGTTTATTTGATATTATATGATCATTTCTACTGATTAGTTTCACAGCTGGTGGTGGTTTGTTTATGAATGAAGCCCTGTATTTAGTTTCTTCTGGCATCCTTATATACTAGAAAATCTTTAAACCTGTAGAAAGAAAGTCAAAAGTCGACAAAAATGGGTGAAAGCAAATACTGCTACTAACTAGAAAACATTCACAATAGAGACTTTATTGGATAATATAACTATAGGGACCTGTAGAAGCTGTCTTGGCTGGTAGGGTGATCTACAATGAATTGCAGAAAATAATCTTGTTGAATGAAAGAAAAGAGATTAAAAAAAAAAACATGTGTTGCAGGCTTCAACTTTAGGATATATGGTCTAGAGTTAATTAAAGATCTCTTGTTCAATAATAATTTTTAAAAATGAAAACATTTAGCCTGCAATAGAATAAATGCCATATTTTATGCTGTCTTATTCATAATTGCAGTGTTGGGCAACACAATAATTGTCTGCATCCACAAAAAAACATACATATTTTATATAAGGAAGTTGCAGCACAGTTTTGTATCTGTATTCAAGAGGTATATTTATTCTATCATCAAGTGATCATAAAAATGCAGTCAATATTTGGATATAACTAGGAGTTAGGGACTATTTTCTTACAGTTACTAGCAATGGTCTCCTTACTATTGCTTGGAGGCCATAGAATTTTAATTAAAACTTGTTCTGGGCATCATAACTTAGAATCTATCTTTATCGGCTATGCTTGGCTTTTACATTCAAATTTGCCTTTTTCTATATAAATCCACAAATATGTGTGCCTTGAGAGGGATTCTACAGATCCCACAGCAGCTTAGTAGCTGCAGAAAAGCAGATAGACCAGCGGTTCTCAACCTTTTATATGCCGCGATCCCCGGCGCTGACATCACCCCGCATCGCGTGAAGACGTTTGGCCGGAACGTCATCACATACGCACGTCACGTGATGACATTTGGGCGAAACGTCTTCATGTATGCATGTCACATGGTGACGTTCGGGCGAAATGTCATCACATACGCGCGTCACATGGTGACGTTTTTGGCCTACATCACCCCACAGGAACTCTTATAAGAAGGGTCCAGAGGGCACTTCCGGGTGCCGCAGCGGTTCTTGACCCCCATGGGATGGCAGTGCGACCCCCGCCAGGGTCGCGACCCACAGGTTGGGAACAGCTGAGATAGACTAATGAGTCAACCACTAATTACTAGCATAGAGTAAGTTAACATTTCAAAAAGAATTTTTTTTTTATTTATACATTTTTTTTTAATAATAATATTATTTTAAAAATGATTATGAACTGAACCTCTAGAAAAATCTGGATTTTAATGTAAATAGCTGATTTTAATTAACACCAATGGAGATGAGTAAAGGAGGGACAATGATAAAAAAGGTTAATAGAAAAAGAGTAAGGAAACCAGAACATAGTTAAAATATATATCTGCATGGAAAAATAGGAAAACATTTCAAAACTATTTAAACAGTGGTCAGTAAAATTATATTGTACAGAGATTTAAAAAAAATAAAATGTTTGCAATGGCAATATACATTAATAAACATACTGGATACATTCACTGCTGGGTAATATTTATAGATTAAAGAGTTAAATACCTTATGGGATAGAGAATCAAATATCCCCCAGAACAGCTTCTCTGTCAGGTGTAATTCTTCTTCTGAGGCTAAGCCATAACTACCCCATCCAGATGGAAGGCAGTAATATTTCCAGCACTGCTCATAATGGTTTGTCAAGAGCTGTAAATTCAAAAGAACTTCCATGTTCTATGTGATCTGTCAACTAGTTAACAATGACTTCAATACAATATTTATATTAGAAAAATGTCTAAAGGGAAAAGAATCATGTATTTATGAAAATGGTAGTTGACTCCTACAAAGGTGCATGTAACCAAAAAGTATTACATTATTTAAAATTACAAAAGGTTTTATTTTTTTTATTAGTTTATCAATTTTATCCCCCACATACACTTTTTTTCTCTGATATTGGGGCACTGGTAAGATTGACACGTACAGAGATCTAGAGCACATTGCTTGTCACCACATCACAGGATCTCATTTCGACAAGCTTTGACTGTTGAAGTGAATTCTCATCACTTTGACTTGCTACACTCCAAATTCTCTACTTTTTATTCACTAAACAGAGTATTCCCATAGCAAAGAAGTGACTGTGTCAGTAGCCATCTCTTGTGTAGTTGGGGGAAGTCAGTCAGACAGTAGGAGCCTTTCCATCAGCCCCATAATCCACCACTTCAGTCTGGTGAAGTAAAACTGGTGACAGCGGCACAATACATCTTGCCGAATTCACTGCTGGAACAAACTCTGACGCTTGATGTATAAAAGTGGTGTAAAGTGCTCCGTATATCCGCGACTATTGTAAGCTGCTGAATTAATCTCGAATTCACCACATTACAGAGTTTGCGGAATACCCCAATGTAGGGAGGTGTTGAATAAATGTGAATTTTCACCTTTACATGACTATTCGACTTTTCACAAATAAGTGCTTCAATTTCTACGTTTTTACAATATGTTAATGTTCTAATAAGGAATGTTAAATTGTAGACTGGAAAAAATTCAGTTAAAAAAAAAAAAAAAAAAAAAAGGTTTTCCTCATATACAAAAGGAATATTTTCTCTAAATAAGCCCAGTGTAAGGAAAAAGGATACCAACTGAAAGCTAATATGGTTTCATGTAATAGTTACATTAAGATATTTTTTCACGTGCAAAAGGTATAATGTTCATCAGATTACAACTAGTCAGCACCTAACAAAGTCCCATGTTGATGAACAGTTTAATATGTAACAAGCTATATTATAGATAAATCACTTAGCAGAAAGGCCATATGGAAATCTTATCGTATTTTATGTTAAATACATCAATCTATAAACAAAATGAGAATCCTTGCCATATCAGTGCACACGGGCAGATGGCTTTTCGCAGGGCTTCCTTAAGTAAACAATATTGTTTCCTACATAAACGCAAAATAACCATTATTGTGAAGCCAGCACTTTACAGCTGTGATGCCCATTAAGAATGTAAGTGGTCATATTGCTTGTTATGAGCTACCTTTAAGGGCATTTTACAGTACTCATTGAGTAAGGGAACATCAAAAACCAGTCTTCGCAGTAGCTGCTGAAGCATGGAAGGCCGCATGTGTCTGCAAACAAACATAAAAGACTAGTTAGGACACATGGATTATACTGTGCATATAAAAGATAAGTGTTTACTATTCTAAAATACACAACAGTATTTTAACCCCTTAAAGTTTTCTAACATGGTGCAGTAGGGTATACTTATGGCCCAGTAAATAAGTTCTAACATTGTAGAAGCGTTATTTTGCCTTACACTTTCCTTTTGTCCAACATTAACTATCTGAGCCTTTTTAACTTTCAAATGTGACATAAGAAAATACTTCCTTAGCAACCACAGATGCAGCCCTGACATCTGTAACATCTCTTTTACAGAACTGTACCATCTATGTGTTAATGTGTGGGTGTTTATGACAAAGGAAAAGATAATAAAACAAAAGACAATGTAGTTATCCTCAATATAGCCCCAGAAAAATACATGGTTTAGTGTATGCAAGAAGTTAAGGGAAAACCTTTCACATGAGTTTGTTGCACAGAATTAAACTCTATCAATAAATTGATAACTGGGCGTTTTATAACATATCCTTTTTATTTCATAACTTTGTCTTTTTCTGAACCAGAGTTTATGTTACTGTAGTTTTTTTTGTTAAGTTATAGTAATGAATGTAAATTACTGGCAAATTGAGAGCAAACACTCTTCAATAGTGTCTCGCTGAGCCTTAGTTAGAGAGCGTCCCTTTGACAACCTATAGATTGTGTGTAGAGTAGAATCGATAAGTGCAGCATAGTGTTCAGTTCCAGAAAAAAGGGGTGCACATCGAGTCAGTAGGGGTAGCACTGCTGAGCAGATGTATCGGTTCAAAGCAAGGGCCATTTCAGTCACACTGAGGGAAGCCTAAAATAAAACAAAAAGCAATGGTAATAGCTCAGTCCCATTAATAATTGTGCAATACAGTACTGAAAGTAATCCATCAACTGCCCCTTTATATAGAGGGCCAGTACATTCATTTGTCTTGAAAGTTGACAATAACTAAATGAGTGAACTGGTTTAAAGGATAGTTAATCAGTATCACAAGAAGGGCTCTTTACTAACAAAGCTGGGGAATCTCCTATCTGTGGAGGTGGTAAAAGGGAAATGGTTTACTACTCTAGCATGTTAAAGGCTAACTAGATAAGCATCATTAAATTAATTCAGTGGTTCCTGATCAAATGAGTACTCTGGAAGCCAACAATGGACTCGGAAATGATTTTCCACACCGCATGGCTGTACTGGCAGCTGGCTTACTGGGGTGCTTTATTGCTTTTTTTAACATGAAAAGGGCTGTGCAGTAGAACCTTATGAAGTTTTTCAAATTTTAAATACTATGTTATGTCACAGTATTATGTAGCAAAATGTTTCTGTATATTGTATACTTGTTATATTGATTGTTTTTACTGCTATAAATCTATAAACATTATTCATTAGTACCACATTTAATAAATAGATAGAAAATACCTCCCACCTGAATAACTTGTGTGATAAAACAAATGGTGGGTCTTTTTGTTTAATCATAATCACTTATGCTTCATGAACGCCTCAAACAGGAATTATTTTGTAATGTATGGGACACATGGCTCCTAATTACAGAGGAACCATCATTAAAACCTTGATGGATACCTGATGAGCATTTATGTCACAAAAAGAGAATATCACACATGTATAAATATCAATAATGCCCTACACAGGTATTATACAGTACCTGGTATCAGCTGATATGCTAAATAAATGACTATTCTATGATTGTTTTTAGACAGCTCATTTAGTATGATGTGTACTGATCATTTATACTAGTCTGGACAATACATGCAAGTTTTGTTTATATGTAGCATAAACTAGAAAAAAAATCTTTCACAAAACAATTACGAAGCATGCAATTTTAAAGCTTCAATAACACAATCAATACATATAACTTATACTTTGAGCTTCCATTATTTGAAAAACAGTTGAGTTGACTGTTACATTTTATATCCCACATATGAGAGCTGCATTTTTGCACGGTAACAAATACTCCCAGCATCAATTTAAATTCCATGCAAAAAATTTTTCAAAATCTCATATTTCATCAACAGGAATAATGCCTACAATATTTATGATAGTTTTAAGGAAGAATGTGTGTGCCACCCTTTTTTTAAAAAAAATATCTTTCCAACATCTACCATACACACTTGTATGAAGCATAATTTAAGGTGAGCAGCACTCTCTGCTGGATGACAGTGGAACAGAATAAGGTATTGCGCTATTTTGTATTAATTGTATGTTTTGTACAGAGGCAAGAACGGAAGTGAAGAGTAAATTTCTGTAAGGCACTATGGAAGATGTTGTCACAATATAAATACGCACAATATATAAAAAAATAAATATTCCCACTTTCAAAGTGATAACAGATGGAATAATTTTATGATTGCAGCAGCATCCTACACAGCAGCTAGTTTCCTACATTAACCAGAACATAACCAGTTCAATTAGGTTAACATGCTTACATATGCATTGCTTAGTAGCGTGCGATCTTTGTAATAAATTGTAAAAAAAAAAAAAAAAAACTGTTCTTCAAATAGTACATCTAAAATAAATTATATTTTTAAAATCTAGTGTTTAAACTAAACTTTATGGCCATATGCTTACTGTGTCAAGTGAGGCAGATGCTCTAAGATCAGGTAAGAAAGCCACCTCCAGCAAATGGAGAAGGAAACTTTGGTCTTTAATACCATAGACGCGGTCCAGAAAAAGAACCATTGGTGCCTTGTGATCCGGGCAGAAGCTGGCTGCCATGTCAGGCTCAAACACTGAGCCATCTGAAAGCAAATTAGGGAGAAGGATTTTTTTTAACTTGTTTGTTTTAGCAAACATTAAAAAAGTAGATGTTACTAATTTGTTAATATCAGGGAAAAAAAATAATATGTACACCTACAAACATCCATCTATGTCATGACAGTCAAACTATTCAAACATTAAAGGAGAAACCACAATTTTTAGACAAAAAATATGGATTTTTTTTTTTACAGTTAAACAACAAAATAAATTTTAGGAAACAGATACACTAGCTTTAAATGGGAAAGATTTTTATTTTTTATAACTTTTATTTTAATTAGCAAGCAACACTAAATCAAGAATATTACCTTTGTTAAATGCAGGAAGTTTTAAAGGAATGCTAATGATCCCAACCAAGTCATCTGTAGGCACGAGTGAGCGAAGAATAGATCTGATTCGAATAGCTTCACCTTTACCAGCCTGAATTAACTGTGGGCACAATATGAATCCAGCACTTAACACACACCATTGCATTCATTATAATGAAGGCTGGCAATTAGACTGCCATTAAATGGAAAAATAATTGCAGTCCTAGTTATTATAGTTTGCCTCTGTATGTTACAATGGAAAACTGCATGTCTACCCAGGTAAAATTGACATCAATTAGGTATTCATCTTGATAGGTAAAACACTACTTTTATTCAAAGTAAATTATGAAAAACAGGTTATATGAATAAGCGTTCCATCAAAATGATCTGGAAAAATAAAACAAGTTCTTATAATTATGTTAAAAACTATACTGCATATGAGACACTTGCATTTGAAATTGTTTCCTGTACTGTACTTTCTAGCATTAACTTTATATTATGTATTATTGTTCATGTACATGCACTCATAGACACATTATAGTATACAGTGTTCAAGTTATTCTACCAAAGCATTGGGGACAATCTATATTTCTAACATCTATCAATCTGTTTCCTTCTGCTTATGATCTATCTATAAATCCAAAAACAACTCATTCCAGCTCTACCGGAACTAACTGATTCAGCTCCACACCCAAAACACGGCAGCTTAGAAACTGTGCCCATTAAACCATGTAGTTTAATGTGTGCAAATGAGACCACTTACCCCCAAGGACTGCAAGTAACATTCTTTTGTAAGATGTATTCACTAGATTTCTATATCTTTGATGTTTAACCTTGCCTAAAGCATAATGAATGTTTCACATACGTGAGTTTCTGGAGCACAACGTCCGAGCAGGTCAATAAGTGCAGAATAAAAGGACATTATAGCATTTCCCATGTGTACAATCTCTTCTTCTTCTTCATCTTCCTCGACCCTAAAACAATAGTTACAACTCTAAACAGGTGTAAAATTAATTGCCCTAAAAAGGAATTAAACTGCAAAATGAGATGCAGTCAGACACTTCATTAAACTACTTATTTTTAGTCATCTCCATAAGACTGAATTTGTTTTACATTTTGAGGATGATACTAAAAAAAAACCTCCCTTTTCCATGATATGAAAATATATCATAAAAAACTTCCCTAGAAAAGAAAACACACTTACACTTCCCTCTGATACCCCTGAGAAGGAAGGTCCAGAGCCGGGTTCTCAGAAATATTAATAGCTTCCTGCATGGCCGACAGTAAACCATTTCCCCCCTCTCCTCTCAAGGACGGACCAAAGCATTCAGGACGACGAATAAGCAGCTTTACAACTACACTGGCATTCTCTTCAACACTTTCACCTGGAAAACAAGTGGCACAAAGCAACCCATGGTTACCAACCTCTGGGGGTTTCTTCATCTTTTACTTTCAGGTGTTATCCCCTGATGACGAATGCCTATTAAACATAATTGGAATAGAAACCGTACAACAGCTACTGGCATCAGATATGTGCAGATGAATAATAAGAGGGATTAAGGTACCATATATATATCACACTCTTCTTCAACCTTAGCTGTCAAGAAAGTTATTACTGATATAAGAGAAATTCTATGCAAATATTAATATTTGGTAGCTGTATTTCTGCAGATCAGCATTAATGAATGGTAAAGGCCTAGTTTTTGAATGTCATACATGCATATATTAACATCTAGGGGGCTTGCTTGTCCTTTCCACATAACCCTATTTGCAACTAGAATAATTAATTTCATACTGCCATATTACCATGTCATACTGTAAAATTCAGAATTTCAGTTTGAGGCTAAATGGCTGATCCTTATTTCATGGCTTTAATAGTTCTGTACCAACTGGAATATTGTTTACATTTGTTTCAGTGCATTAATTACAAAGGTTGGTAAAACGTAGCTGTAAGGTTTATTAGTATGCCCAGCCTGAAATGCAGAATGATTAATTATTTTCTCCATAAAAGATATTGGGGCTTATTAATGAAAGTGTGAATTTGACCGTCGAAGTGAATTTGTGTCACAATGGCCGCTATTCTCCAATAACTGAAAATTCTCTATACCTTATACAATAAGTGGTGAATTCCCATAGTGAAAAACAGAATGTTGTCAGAAGCTATTTCATGCATAGTGTGGTGTAGACTGTTGGACAGTAGGATGTGGAGTGTTGCATAATGATGCAAATTCAACCATAAAAGCCCAAGCTGAGTGCAGTGATGTCATCCTCACAACTGTAATTAGTAAATATTACATCCTTTTATGTCATTCTAGGTCATGCTCTCACTGGGTCGCAATCTTTATTGTCATTTTTGAATGAATAGTCAACACACACCACATCAGAGCCCTTGCCATCAATTCATCTACCGTATTTTTCACTTCAAAAGACGCACTTTCCCCCCCCCCCCAAAGTCAGGGGGAAATGGCCTTGCGTCTTATGGAGCAAATTTTAACTTTCTTCAGCTGCTGTGGGGCATGGGGAAGGAGGGGGTTGTCAGTAAGACAGCCCCCCTCCAGGCGCCCCGCAGAAGCTGAAGAAAGTGGATGACTCACCTCCTCCGGCGTTCCAGCGATGCACTTCCTCTCAGCGTTTCACAACAGTGAGATAAGTTGAATGCGACGGCATCCCCATGACAGTTAGGGCTTCCTAACTAGTGCCAGGTATATTTTAAAACATATTAATTTCATTTCTACCATTAGTTCCCCTTTAAATATTTTAGCACACCATTTGGTTCAGAATTTTTTTTTTTCTTATTTTCCTCCTTAAAATTCTAGGTGCATGTTATGGTCAAGTGTATCTTATGGAGTTAAAAATACGGTAATTCTCCACTTTGATCTGGCCAATGTCAAACAGGTGAATTAAACAAAGTATGCCTTGCTGAATTTGCAACTTTGACAGATTCCAACACTTGAATAGGTGAATTACTTGTGCATGCATGCACACACACAGGAATCTGGAGAGCTCCATGCGTTCACCACTCTTGTAAGCCTTGGAATAGGATGCAAACTCAGCCCATTGCAGCATTTGCTGAATATGCAAAGATCAGGAGGCATTTCATGGACCTTAATTCAGACCATTACATTACTGTTCATACTTTCATGAATAAGCCACATTAACTTAAGGAATTTATTGATCCACCTGCTCTCATTTAATGGAAAACCATGAAATCAGTGGTAATTGTGGGCATTACCCATGTGTTCATCACTAAAGAGGACCTACTATGTGACTCAGATCCAGAGTGCATCTGCATAAAATGGGCACTGGACCATAGGAAAAGATGTGGTGTCTACAGAGGGAGCTATTGTCTATATTGTGCCGATGTGTTGTTTTCTATAGAGCCTTTGTTTCTTTCTTATTTCTCTACACCAGTGTTTCCCAAAGTTGTTTTTATCGTGGCCCGGTTATTTTTGTGCTTATCCTTCGT
>WMED01013066.1:0-14569 GCA_019650415.1 Pipa parva
GAGAGAGAGAGAGAGAATGAATAAAATAACCTTTCTACAGAAAATGAAAATATCAGAGAAACCCCAACAAAATTATATTTTTTGAATGGGGAAATAAAATAACAATAAAAAAAACATATAATATTAAATCTACAGCAAAAGGGATATAAGGGAAAGGGGAAAAAGTCCTGTCAGTATAAAAGGCCGTATTTATAGTCTGCAAGAGAACGTAAGTGGCAGGCGGGCATTATTTTAGGGGTGGCACCGGTGCCCCCCTCATCTCCTCATATAGGGGGAGTTTAGAGTCTGTTTTGGAACTGCAGGGGAATTCATGTAGGAGTGGTGTGGAGGAGGTGTGTACATCATGTTTCCATGGGGATTCGGCTGCATAGGTTGCTGGGTGTAGGCCTGGGCACCCATCATGCCCATGCCAACCTGCATGGGATACTGTGTTGTCTGGTTCATATAGGCTGCGTTGCTATGATACGAGCTATTGACCATTGGCTGAGACATGCGGTAGCCTCCCATTGCATTGAGTGGGTTCATGGTGTTAACATTGTATGGGGAAGTGGACATTAGGTTGACGCCCATGTTCATACTCCGTTGGACGGAGAGTGCTCTGGCAGATGACTGCATGCCTGGTGTGCTGCGCCCATATAATTGCTGCTGGTGAGGGGAGGGTGCAGCAGGAAGTGGGGCTGACTTGGAGCGGATGGAGATGTGTCCCTTGACAGGCATCTGGCTTTGGATACGCTGGCTGTGTGGAATGCCAAGATTGCCTGCTGACATGTTGCACTGCAGAAGGTTCATAGCAGGAGGGGGGGTCATGGTGGCTTGTGCTTGGGGCGGCCCAGTCAGAGGGTGGGAGGAAGTTAGCTGGGAAAGGCCCGCGTTGGAAAGGGACACACTATTTGCATAGGAGGTGACAGCCGGAGCATGGCTATAAGGCATAGCATGAGGGTCCATGATAGTGTTGGTAAGCTGCTGCAGCTTCGCCAGGCTGAAGGTAGCCGAGGGCTGAGGATAGCCACCAGCCCCAAAATCCCCTGGGTAGATGCTTAGGTTGCTGCCATTACTCTGGTCTGGTATATCCATGATCATCTGCGAAGGGCCAAAACTGTTGTTCATGCTGCATTGTGACATTGGTGGCTGCTGTTGTGGAGGTGGTTGGGGCTGTTGGGGAGGCAATGGTGGCGGGGGAGGAGGTGGTGGTGGTGGCTGGTTGTTGCTGCTGCTGGGAGGTCTCTCTGAGGCACAACTTTGTGGTGACTTAATGCTACAAGCCTGTGCTGGCTGCATCATGCCTGCCATGCCAGCCATTTGTTGATTTACAGCACATCCATTTTGTGCCAGGCTAGCTGAAGATTGCAGTCCTGCTCCTGCATTTGTATTGCTACCACTAGCATAAGAACAGCTGCTTTGTGAGGAAATGCTACCACCCCCCATACTGGAGTCATAACTGCTGGGGTTCTCATAGTTTTCTGTAGTGCTTTCAATGCTACCAAGGTCACTGAACCCACTATCCACCACCTGCTGTGAGTGGTCTGACACAGAGGGTACATCCATCATGGGGCTGGTAGTCTCCAAGTTCTGTATAGAGGGGGCAGAGAGGGAGCCTGCATCTGGGCTAATTTGTGGATACACGCCACCTCCATTATTTTCCAAAGCTTGTGGAACACTTGGGCTGCTTGTTGACCTCACTGACTGGCTGGGGTGAGAGTGAACGGAGGAGATTGGGCTGTTATGAGCTGAAGGAGGGCACTCTTCTGATAGATTTAACTGGGGGTCTTCCTCTGCCTGTGTGAAGCTCTGCAAAGTTTGACATGCTGTCAAAGTCTCATCCTCACAGTCCCCATATGTGCCATCTTCACGCTCACTGCTCTCCTCCTGGGTTAGTGACTGCACAGCTTGCACTGTTTCCAAGTCTAATTCAGTGTGGGGTATTACTTCCTCTGGTTCTTCCTCTTCTTCAACTTTTTGTTCCTCCTCTACTTTTTCTTGACATTCCTCTTCTTCCTCTAAGCAAGGAGGAGGATCTGGGACTTCTGGGGCTTCCTGCCCACTATCCCCCTTATCTTCCTCCTCACTGCTACTAACTACACATGGCTCTTGCGGTGCTGGCTCTTCAGGAACCGGATCTGGCTCCAATTCCTCCACTTCTTCGGCTTCTTTTACTCCCTCATCTTCATCATCAGCGTCCTGGTCCTCTGGCTGATTTGAAACAGTAACAGTTTCAGGCTTTTCATCCGTCACAGTCTCTTCTTCCTCTCGCTCACCCTCCTCTGTTACCACTTGGGTTTCAACTGGCATTTCTGGGGAAGCTGGATGATTTTCAGCCTCCCGTGATGAGCTTTCACTACAACTACTGCTACTGCTCTCAGATGGAGATGCTGGCTGCACAACAGTATTGTTGGTATCCTCCTCCTCTTCTGTGACCTTTTCAACAACAGCTTGTACAACTTCCTTCTCCAGTTCCTTAGTCTCTGGGGATTCTGCTCTGGGCAGATCTTCCTCTTCCCTAGTCCTGGACTTCCTACTGAGTCTTGCTGGTGGAGGATTGATGGGAACTGGCGGAGGCGGCTCCCGATTGAGTTTGAAACCTGGCTTCCTCCCAGGGCGCTTCTTCCAATGTAGTGGCTTTCTGCTTTTACCCTTGGGCCATCCCTTCTTCTTGACTGGTGCCGGAGTACAAGGATCAGGTAAAGAGGATGATCCTTCTGTGGAACACACAGCAGAAGAAGGAGGACGCACAGGTGACCCTAAAAATGCAAATATCAAAAGGTATAAATAAGCTTTATCATCTAGCATTAGCAGAGTACAGAAAAAGAATGTATTTTTGCTCTGGACTACTTACGTTCGAAATGCTCTGTGTTTGATCTCCTCTTGCTTAATGGACGATTCCGCCTCAGTAAAGGAAGAGGGGTGAGGTAGGGAAAGTAACTGGGAGGAAAAGGGGTACCACGGGCACTGCCCTCCTCTTCAGGCTCAAGTCTTGGCATAGGTCGCTCTGAGTCAGAGTCATCAAAGGGCTCGTCCAGAACTTGCGTGGTTTCAGAAATGGTCTCTGTCACTACACTGCTGTTATGGTGGTGTTTACGTCGGCGGACACGTCGTCTTCTGGGAGGTCCAGGTTTCTGCCACAAAGAAAGTAAGACTGTCAAATCATGTTAAGCATGCAGTCTAATAAGCCACATCCTGTGATACATCTGAAAAACTACATCCTTTTTCTTCCCACACAACAATTTGGTGGAATTCAGGGAAAAAATAGACTGCGTCCATGAACAATCTAAGGCCAGAGCTACAAATGTCTACTCACACATGAAAAACAATACATTTATTTTAATTTCAATTCCTGGTCCTTAAGACCTGGTACCAGAAAGCTGATGGTAAAAAGCAAACAGTAAGGGCCTCTGTATATGTCTGATCATTATAAGCTACAGATAATATTACTGAAGTAAACAGGACATTTAATTTCAGGATATTTGCATTTATAAATACAAAATAGGAAATGCTTTTTGTTTGCTGTGGTAAATATTTTCATGTTGCGGGTAACCACAGGTGAAGAAATTTCATGATTACATAGCAACAGAAATTGTCTGCACAACACTTCTCATTTTTGAAAATTTTTTTTCTAAAATATCCCTTGATAAATTCTAGCATAAAAATGGCTCGAGATAGAGAGAAGAGAGAGAAGAGAGAGAGAGAGAGGCGAATTCCTTAAATTTTCCATTCAACAAATGCAAGCTGCTTTATATGAAAGTGTGCCCCAAACCTCATAGCATTAATAAGCTCTGTTGTCAATGTACCGTAGGTGCAGCAATGCTAGTAGTGTTTTACTTTTTACAATGGCATTGGTTTGTAGCACTCTCATATTTACTTTAATATTTATTTATAATATTAATTTTGGTGCCTCCCCAATCAAGAAAGTGAAGCACATGCAATTCCCTGTCATTTATTAAGAAGTAGTTGAGATAATGCATAGGGATCCCTTCCATGGTGCTAGCAAATGCCTGTAACCCCCAAACAGTCCTAAAAGGATTAATCCAATCAAATCCCCTGCTCTTGCCTTCCTGAATAACATTAGTGTCAGTTTGAGAAGGATTTGGGTTTCTCTCTATGGAGCAGGAAATCTGCAATATGAGACTCACCTGCAAAATAAACTAATAAGGTATTTTACATCATGGCCATCGCTATATTATGGTTTATAGATGCCTACCTTCCGTTTCAGGGTGGGTTTGGTGAGGATGGGAGGGGATTCAGAACGCAGGCTATTGACCTCCTCTTCTTCATCCTCCTCCTCACTACTTTCACTAAATCGTCTCAGTTGTGGCCGCTCATTATTGTAATACTGCGTCAGCCTCTCTTGTTGCTCTAAAAAGTCTCTGCGCAGCAAGGGGTCAGCAAATCGCTTCAACCTGCCTCGTCTTGACCCTGAGCGACCCCTTTCTCCATTTCGTCTGGGAGGCCCAGTGGTTTCCCTGGTGAACAGCCTTAGCAAGTCTGTGGCAGCACGACTAGAAGAGCTTAGTCCTCTGCCGCGACGACCACGTCTCCCTCTTCTGCCTCTTCCAAGAGGCTGAATGTTTGCAGGCAAACTGTCCCGTAGCAAGTCCTGGAACTGGCGAGGGTTTGGGAAGAGGGAGTTTGGGGAGGAGGGACATAGTGTTGGTGGGCTCTTCTCCTTTTCCAGAATAGGGCACATTTCTCTGTTGAAATCCCTAGAGATGCTCTTCAAAACCTGCTGCTAAGGAGGAGACAAAACATTTAGTTATTAACTCAAACTTTATCCACTTAATTACAACGTTAATTTTGGTTGTTTTGTAAAGGAATATTTTATGCGTTCTGGATTTCTTTGCCTTATAATGTACATGGGTCACACTGTTTGCATCTTCAATCCAGGGCTGTCTAACTGGCTTACTGATGGCTGATATTCTTGTACAAGTATGCTAATAATACTTGTATAACAGAAAGCATATTAGAACTGTCATTTCTTGGCCCAAAAAAACAATACTCACACTGCTGTCCTTTAGAGGCCGCCGTTGGTCCTCATCATCTTCTTCCTCTTCCTCTTCGTCCTCATCAGAATCTCCTCCTTCATCATCCGATACCACAGAATTGGTGACAATAACTGGTGTCCATCTCAAAGCCTCAGGATCAACCTCTACCTCACGCGGTCGTGCCTGTAAACGGCTCATGTGTGACTGGATTTGTTGTTCTCGACGAACCAACACAATGCTTTGTAAGGAAAAAAAAAAAAAACATTTATAACTTATGGCAAAATAAAGTTTTTCTTCTTTTCAGTTCACCAATCTTCAGGTGTCGTTACAGCAAAAAAATGGTGTAAAGATGGCAGGTATTTAATTTCAGAAAAACGTTCTACTAATTACCAAAAATGTCCAGCAGTGGAGAGCTTGCGCATTACAAAGAAAAATACAGGAGGCTGAAAAAATTAGTATAAAATGAAGAAAAAATATTTTTTTTATTTTAGTACAAACTATACAACTTTAGTAATTTCTTGTTTCCAGCATGCCATTATGGGGAGGATACCATACCCCCAATTCACTGCCACATAACCCCACTAGGTGACACTGAATGTCCACTGTCTGTTTGGGTAAACAAAGTGTCACCTGAAAGTGGGCACTTAGTAGGCATGAAATGAAAAAGCACTAGGAGAATACTAGTGACCGCTACAACCAATAAAAACTGATAGTGAACAAAATGATAGAATAAATGAGCTTGGCAAGAAAGCTGGTTAACCCTAGAGAATACAGAAGAGAATCAGAGGTTAAAGTAAAGTGGAAGCCTACCGGTCTCCACGCAACTCCAGCATATGCAGCTGTTGTAATGTGGCTGCAATGTCCTGGGGGCAGATGCCGGTCAGTTTGGTGAGTCTCTTTATGCTGAGCTGCCGCTCTTGGTTGTGATGTAGACATTCTAGAACAACACTCTTCCAGTACGCCATGTAAGACAATCGTCCTAGGTCAGAAAGGGGTTTTTCTGGGGACCCCGCTTGTCCCTCTTGTTTAGACAGTAGATAACCTAAGAGAAATTGGAAGTGGAAATAAGAGGAACTGTTCCCGTTTCTGTATTTGCATTAAAAAGATAGGAAAAAATTTCCAGGTATAAAAGAGTGTCATCCCATGTTGTTAATTGCAATATAGTCCCTTTACTTACTGAAATCTATGAGGAAGCGACCGTATCCTTTTCTCTGATACTGAGGGAGGATCATGATGCATGACACGTTGTACTTCTGCTGGCAGTGCTTCTCCTGGGGAGAAATGAGAAAGAAAAAGATAGGGATAAATTGTATCATAAAACAGACACAGGAACAAAAGGAAGGAATATACAAAATGCACGGCAGTTTTAGAAGTCTCTAAGTACTATATAAATTTAGTAAAGTCAGCGGGAGCTTTGCACAGGATAAAACCTCTGGTGATTTGGATAATTACCATTTTTTTTGTAAGTATAAATGTTGAAATATAATTAATATTTATGGATAGACTACTAACGAATATCACTGGTATGACCAATGATTAAATAGCCAATCCTTACACAAAAAACAAAAAAAACAACACTCTTAAATGCCTTTGTAGCACTTTTCTCAAACCGTAGGACTGTGTTATACACACGGAGAATGCTATATGGGTAGTACTTTAAGTCTAAAACAAACAAACTACAAAAGTGACATTTTCCTGCATGATTACCGACACTGAAGATGATTTGTTTGGACAGTTCTAATGGGAAAAGGGAGGAAACCTTTTGCCACAATTTTGAAATTTTTTTATTTTTAGAATATCTACATATTTTCACAAAAAAAATTTTTTTTTAAATTAGTTTTGTAAGCCTCTTTGTACCACACTGTGAATACGTTTCATCCCAATACAAATACAACAAAACACCATAAGAACATTGCACATATTAAACATTTGCATTTAAACACGCTACCACTGTTTATGGTGAAATTTTTCCACTTAACGATGTTGTCTGGGATAGAGAAGAGTGATTACAGGCTTGTGTCATCATCAATAGCATAAGTCCTCTAGTATGTAATTCATTGCTGTTTACTAGATTGAAGAGTTGCTTTATGTTGCAGTATCCACAGAGAGAGTATAACTCATGGGAACCATCCATTAATAATATTCACTGGTTGCCATATCCTAGATTATATAGAAGAGCTGTCTAATTGGAGCCCTCTAATTCTGTGCTAGACCACTTTTTAAACATGCTTTTCCCCTTCACATGGAACAGTGTCATTAATATTACTAGGATCTCTCTGTTTGAGTAGATCAACTTGCAGTAGCAACAAAGTCACTCAGTACACTGTATAATGCCCACAGAGTATAGATGATGAGTTTGTTCTTCTCTTCACTTATCTATTTAGACCTCCTAATAAATGTGCCTGGTTTGAACCTTTGAAGCTGTGTATAAAGGATAATGTTCCACTTACTGTAAATTATAATGGTATTAATAGATGCAAAGGAGATCTATGACCATATAAAAGTACAAGGCCACACTCACTGAAGTGCCTTTAGATACAGCATGAGCTGTGCTGTAGTAAGCCGGCAGCCAATGCTTCCCATGATGCTTCCTGCACAGCGTGCTGGCTGACTAAGAAGCCAGAGTGTAGCTTCTTCTTCTTGCGTCCTCAGCTTCTACATCATCATGCTCATTGCGGTGAGCGTTCTCATTGGCTCCCACAAAAACATGATGATGTTTAAGCCACTTTTCTCCCAAGGTGAAACAAAGTGGGAGGAGCTGTGAAGGGAGCATCAGGTGCCCGCTAATTATAACACAGCTCATGCGGTCATTGTAATCAATCGGCTCTGTATAAGGTAAGTATTTTAACAGTTCTTTTTTTTACTTTATTTTTCCTTTAATGTTGTATATTTGCAACCTGTGTGGTTGGGTCGCTTAATCTGAGCTTCTTATTTCTCTTTCTTCCCCTTTTGATAGCACATACCAGCAGTGTACTTCCTAGGTTAGTGAGTGGAGTCATGGTTGCTAGGATGCCATGTGACGTCAGTTTCAATGTGCCTTCGATGAAGGTAGTGGGCGCTAGAGGTGTTGATAACTTCATTGACTTACACATGGCAGTTCTCAGGATACCCATCCAGCACCCCATCATTTCTAGGGTGTACACACACTGGAAACTGTGGCTAATTGAAGGGTGATCACATGGTCAATTTAACTCTTTCAAATTTGTTTACTTTGGTGGTACAGGTTGTTCTTTTTTGCCCCTGATCCTGAGAAAAGCCCAGGAAGGGGGGCTAACATCTATCCAGTTCAGCCTATTATCCAGCAATGTTGATCCACAGGCAAAAAAAAGAACCAAAAAGCCAATTATTCTCATCTTAGGAAAAAAAGATCCTAGGAGTGCTTTGTACAACGTATAATTATGTTCTCACCATATGCATCTATGCCTTTTTTGATGCACCCCATGATCCTATTTGTCTTGGTGGCAGCTGCTTGACACTGGTTGCTACAGTGAAGATTATTGTCAACTAAGATTCTATTTTCACCTTTCAAAATATAGTATCCCAAAGAAATATAGCTTATAATGAAAGCTGCTAGCAAAATAAGGTAATATCTTCCAAACCTGAAGGCACTTACAAAGGGGGTTAAAACAAATACATGTTTTCCATAGCTTCTCTTACAAAGTATAACAAAGGTATTTTGAGGGGTGCGAACTGTTACAGTCTGTAAAGCCAAGCACTCATTCTACTATGTTCTGTGGCAATCTGAAGGCTGGCAACAATGTTTCATACAAGAGCCAAAAAAGTCTTTATCTATCCTTGCAGCGCTAAAGAAAGCCAACCAAAAAGCAGCATGCATGTGACCAGTACTTAGCAATTCTACGGTAGTTATCTCCTATTTAGTACATAAAGCAGTACATTCTGTAAAGAATACATTTCAAGCAGTCTCTGCTACTAAATGAATGGCTCCAACTTCAGTATCTACAACAAAAGCCTGACCTACCATTGCTCATCTCTATGCATCTTGATAAGAATGCGGTTACAGAAATACTGTGCCTTGTTCTCATTACTCTTCTGTCTGCTTGCCAGCTGGTACAAGATACTGTGTGTAACCTACTTTGACAAGCAGCTGAGACAGGGGAGACTCCTCCTTAGTGAGGAAAAAACACAGGAGCACTTTAGGCAGTCCCTCCAGCTCACCTTGGAGAAATAGCCAACAAGATGGCAGCCCTTTGAGTCATTCTGTGTGAGCACATAGAACAGAAAGGGTTCCACGTCATAATACAGGGTCTTGTGGTCGAGGAAGAGCTTGGCTAGAAGGCAGAGGTTTTGGCAGTAGATGGTGCTCACCTTCCCATCCACCTAAAAAATACAGGAAAAAAAATAAAAACCTATTACTGTAAATCATGCAGTTTAATGGCTTTGCCACCACCAATGCTGTTTCTCATTTATTTAGCCTCTTTGTTTATGTTCAGGTCTCCTTGGAAGCGTAAAAAGGGAGAGTAAGTAAATGGAACTGTTGCTGTAAGCAGGTGTTGCACGCAAAGTCTGAGAGAAGTGGAAGCTATGCCAACGGTGCTTCAGGTAAGCAAAAGGCTACACGAAGTTGTTAATTTGTGGTTCAGGCTCATACATAATAAATGTGCATGTAAACGCATACAGGGGAGCCTTGCAATAAGAGGAATGCGAGAGAAAAAACCTCATTGCAAAATAAAGTAAAAGCAAAAGGACTAATCAAGGAAGGAAAGACTAGTGTAACCAGGAAGAGAAAATGCTGTCGGCAAGCAAGGTTTCTCAGGCAAACAGCTATGGAGCCAAGTGAAAGGACACAGAAAGGAGACAACATAGCAGTAAATAAAAAAAAAAAAAGGTCCATTTTATTTGGAGTGGGAGACTAATAGAAAAAAACGGCAGTTTTAGAACAGTCTCTCCCTTCTATGTTACCTCAAAGACGGAGAGGTTGTCCTTGCGGTAGATCTCATTGGCAGGTGGATGGTACCAGCTGCATTTCTTCATGTGCTGCTGCAGCATAGTGCAGCTCTTCATGTAACGGAGACAGAACTCACACAAGTACAGCTTTGGAAGCCTGCAAGAGAGAATGGAAAAGCCACTATTTTAAGTCTTTACACAAAAGTCTTCAGTGGTCTAATGTAAAAATGAGGGGGTGTGTACCCTTAAGGGCAACTACAAGTTGGCCTTGGTTTATGTGGTACTATTTTCGACTTTATCCGCTATTAAATACTCCTTGGTAAAACTTCCACCACCGCTGGCACAGTGCAAAATTTAAAAGCAAGGCAGCATTATTACGGTTAGAAACCACAAAAAAAAAAAAAAATAATAATAATGATCCAACTGCCTTGGCATCATAGGTTTACCACAACACATGGACTGTAAATACAACTAGGGGATCTTGCTGAAGTAAAAAACACTGATTAGACACAATCACAAGAGTGAACGAGCTGAACTCCCATGGTTTTAAAACACATGCATTGGACCTATGATAAAATGCCTAGTGCAGCCCTTGCTCTAACAAACAGAGTACAATATGACAAAAAATACAACATATCAGATGTCAATATTGGTATAGCACCAAAAAATGGTAATAAAAATCAAATAAAAATGGTTAAAAATATATAAAATCCAACAAGTAAAAGAAAGTCCAAAAATAAAACAGTCCAAGTCCAACCAGTTATGGATGGTTAATCCTGCGTCTAATCCACTAAGGTCATCTGTCCATATGCCTCAATGTAACGAGCAGTGTAGGAAATTCCGTCAAAACGAAATAGTGGTGGATGCGCTGGATGGGAATACAAGTGTAATACAGGGAAAAAAGATCCCCTAGTGTGATATTGTAAGCACAACTTCATAAACAAAAGTGTAATAAAAAATAAAGTATGATCAAAATTAGTGCAGATAGTTACTTTTTTATATAAGTGACCCCAGAGTTGCACTGAACCAGTGAAAATGTGGATGATTGACTAAAACGATGAAAATATCAAAGTCTGTTGTGGAGGCTTGTAGATGAAAATATTAATATACTACTGTTGACTGTGTAGTTATAATAAATGTGCCAATAGTGCTATACTTGCTCTATTAGCAGTGCTGGAATTAGAAGTGCTGGGGGGCTATGGATTCCCCCTCTAGTAATTGCACTCACCAGACAGTGCTATATTACAAGCACTGATAATAATTCGTTCCTTCTTCCCTGTTCTGAGCTCCTCCCCATAAGAGGTTAAAAAGATAAGCGCTTATCAGAAAAATTCTTCTCTCTACGCGTTTCGCTGACACCGTCAGCTTCCTCAGGAGATTGAGTGTAAATTTGCATAGGCAGTAATAGTATGCAGTGATTATTGTAGCTTAAATAGAATCTGTTTGACATGATTGCACCTTTCACTTAAGACGTGATGATGTCAGACGTTGCTGACGACAGAAGCACATTGTGTGTTTCAGATACCCGTCAGCGACGTATGACAATCGCGTCTCAAGGGAGAGGCGCTATCAAGTAAAACAAGTGCAGGAGCTGCAGTAACTAAGCTGAATGAATGCTGGCAAAAACATCCGGGTATCTGAAACGTACAATGTGCGTCTGACGTCACCACGTCTTAAGTGAAAGGTGCGATTAAGTCAAACAGACTCTATTTAAGCCACAATAATCAATGCATGTTATTACTGCCTATGCGAATTGACTCTCAATCTCCTGAGGAAGCTGACTGTGTCGGCAAAACGCGTACAGAGAAGAATTTTTTTGATAAGCGCTTATCTTTTTAACCTCTTATGAGGAGGAGCTCAGAACAGGGAAGAAGGAATGAATTATTATCAGTGCTTGTAATATAGCACTGTCTGGTGAGTGCAATTACTAGAGGGGGAATCCATAGCCCCACAGCACTTCTACTACCAGCACTGCTAATAGAGCAAGTATAGCACTATTGGCACATTTATTATAACTACACAGTCAACTGTAGTATATTAATATTTTCATCTACAAGCCTCCACAACAGACTTTGATATTTTCATCGTTTTAGTCAATAATCCACATTTACACTGGCTAAGTGCAACCCCGGGGTCACTGACATAAAAAAGCAACTATCTGCACTAATTTTCATCACACTTTATTTTTTATTACACTTTTGTTTTTGAATTTGTGCTTACAATATCACACTGGGGGATCGTTTTTCCCTGCATTACACTTGTATTGCCATCCAGTGAATCCACCACTATTTCGTTTTGACAAATTAACTACATTGCTCTAACAAATGTTAGAAATACTGCACCAGAACCAATTTAGAAAAATGTTTGTGACTGTATATTCACTGTCATCTACTGAAAAGAAGAAACAACCTGTTCATCTGTCGTTAAATGGTATACAGGATTACATATGCTATGCAGTCCTGGCATTGCCTGCTGCTGACTGAGAGAAACAGCCATCCTTACCTTGTGTACTCCTGTGGGTATGGGGAGGAGTACCACGTCTGTATCTCGTACTTTCCAAACTCAATTACAGATGGGCAGCGGACCTGTGGGTCTGGTGGACCACTTACGCCAACCTTCTGCAATGTAGATTGGGATGAAATTAGTAATGAGGTAACAAGAAGTCTCACATAAGGAAACGGGAATGAATGATTTACAACCGATTCTGTATAGGACACCCATTATCATCTTGGTTAGCACATTCATGTAGTTATAGTTCAAAAGAATGAAATAAAAAAAAAGTCCCTGATCAAGTGATGCTGTAAAAAAAAAAAAATAAATAAAATTAATAGAAAACAAATGATTGATAAGTGTTTTATAAACTACCATCAGGAATTAAGATTTCACTAATTCAACATGGAGGCTCTAAAGACTACAATACCAAATAGAAAATCAAAGTGCCAATCTTTGTATACAGCCCATAAGCAATGGAAAGGTTGCCTTTCCCCAACGTATTAAACAGGGTATTTATAGGGTAGTCTGCAAACGTGTGGATGACAAGAACCAGGATAGCAGAGAAAAAAAAAAAAGTGGTTTGACAATATGATAGCAACTCAAAAGTAGCAATTCATACCGTCGTCCAGAAGGTAGAGTACCCTACCCTTGCTGATGGAAGCCATTTATTGACAGCACCTGAAATGTATGCTGAAGTGTGCTCAATGATCAGCAAAACATGTTAGCTGGAAGAAAAAGTTGCCCATGTCCAAACAAGGATTCTCAGCATCCACTGTAACAAGCTTGAGGCAAATTCAAAGAGCAAATATTCTGTTACTATGTTCATTATGATGTAAAAGCAATTATACCATTACTGCTTGTGAACTTAATGTAATAAAAGAATGTTCAATCCTTTCACAGATAAAGAGTAGAGTTGAGAAGCTTCCTCTGCAAAATAAAAAGAAGAAAATGTTGATTGAAGTTTATTTCTGCAGCTCCTGGTGAATGCTGGTTGAACATGCTTGTCCCAAGGTTGTTGTGGGGCCATCAGCACTAGGAACTGGTTAGTGGATATTTATGACTAATGTGCTACACAGCAAGATGTGACTAACCTGACAAATGTGCTGATGGCTTGTGTGTTCTCCCCCAAAACCTTCTTCCAACTGAATTCCAAGGGTCAAACTGGTGCCAGGACTCCAATACAACTGCTTGCACATGACGTTAGATCTCTGTACGTTGGGGGCACTAGGTACCCTCTGTCTCCTCCCTCCCTGTTTTTTTTTTTTTTTTTTTTAATTCTTCCGATCTTCTCTTGTTTGTTTCTTTTCCCTCCCCTGGGCTCTACCCTCCCTTATTCCTCCTCCTCCAATCTGTGCCTAGGTGACACGAACACTGAATTCTCTTGTGGTCACCTACACAGCTGTGAGCAGCCAGAGATGATATAAACCCATTAAGTGCCAAAAGGAGAAACCAAGGCAGTAATGGCATGTTTTAAAGGAAGCTACAACTCTTGTTCCATATGTTAGGCAAAGCTTTATGTTTGTTAAATGCTTTCTATTTTCTTCTTCTCCTAATACAGTGCTGGCCAAAAGTATTGGCACCCCTGCAATTCTGTCAGATAATACTCGATTTCTTCCAGAAAATGATTGCAATCACAAATGCTTTGGTATTAAATCTCTTCATTTAATTTGTCTTCAATGGAAAACCACAAAAAGAATTGTCAAAAAGCCAAATTGGATATAATTCCACACCAAACATAAAAAAGGGGTAGACAAAAGTATTGGCACCCTTAGAAAAATCACGTGATGCTTCTCTAATTTGTGTAATTAACAGCACCTGTTACTTACCTGTGGCACATAACAGGTGGTGGCAATAACTAAACCACACTTGCAGCCAGTTAAAATGGATTTAAGTTGACTCAACCTCTGTCCTTGTGTGTACCACATTGAGCACAGAGAGAAGAAAGAAGACCAAAGAACTGTCTGAGGACTTGAGAAGCAAAATTGTGAGGAAGCATGAGCAATCTCAAGGTTACAAGTCCATCTCCAAAGACCTGAATGTTCCTGTGTCTACCGTGCGCAGTGTCATCAAGAAGTTTAAAGCCCATGGCACTGTGGCTAACCTCCCTAGATGTGGACCGAAAAGAAAAATTGACAAGAAATTTCAACGAAAGATTGTGCGGATGGTGGCTAAAGAACCTCGACTAACATCCAAAC
>WMED01013067.1:0-14569 GCA_019650415.1 Pipa parva
ATTTGCCTACTCTGCCTAATGGCAGAGCCGGCACTGCATGCAAAAATCAACCTACACTGTGTATACACACATGCACTTTTACAAGAAACCAGTTATCTATACACACATACAATCATGTACCCCCTGCACTCTATAAACAAGTACATGACTGGTGAAGGTTTTGATGAACAGTTGTACTTATTTTACACTTCTTAACTCTATCTGAACGAACGACACACTCACCAATCCTTTTTGGGTGAAAAGGCCACAGCATTTATTTGAACCATTTTCAACACAAACCGTAATTTAACCACAACTTTTTAACTGATGGTCCTAGAAGTTCCGTTGTTATCTGAATGTCAACACCTCCTATCAGCCATATACCACCTGCTCGATAGAACCCAATCGCCTGGCAGGGACCCCATGCCCTGTGTCAGCACTTCCATGTTTTCCATTAACATCCCTAACTCTTTAGGGTATGTTCCATATCTCTTTTCTACCAACAACATTTCTCGGGACCATTGTCCCATAATGCTGTGACAAATAATCTACTTAACATAAGGGAGGAGGTGTGTAGGACTGTCCCTCCTCTGCTTCCTGCTCTCTACTGTCCTTCCTGTCCTCTCTGACCTTTTCCCATCAACCCTATCACTTTCCTCTTCCTGTTCCCATCCCCTCCCAGTCATATTCGCCCTCCCCCTAAAAGCTCCGGGCTCCCTCTCACGTACCCTTACAGTCTATACACACATACACTTGACAACTAACGTCTATACAAACATACACTCACACACCCTCATAGTCTGCTACTCACACAGAGATATATAACATTCCACCCTCTTACACAGAGAAAGAAATCCTTCAGATTCAGCAGGAATTTTACAATTGCTTTTATGACTTTTTAGTTGATGAGTAAGCATTGTTAAGATACTGCTTGTAAATGCCATGCACATCTTAATTGTGAGTAATTTACATTGCTCTGTGCATATGAATATGCTGTCCACATTGATTAATTCAAGATTTTGATTCTGTTTCTGTGAAATGATGAGAGCTAATCAATGCATTGCATGCCTGCTGCATATTTGATTGATCTCTTACCTCTCTTATTGCTGATAGATGTTAAGGGTGAAATTTATTCAACTCAGGAAGACAGCTCTCAGTCTTTCCAAGTTTGTCATGAGAGATCTTGTGGTGTTTCTGCGAGATTGCCACATGTGTTTTTCAATTTTTCTAACGTAAAGTATGGCTACCTTTCCACTGAAAAACTCGAACACTCAAGATCGAAAAATGTAAAAACTTGTGCGGTAATCTTGTGGGAACACAGCTAGATCTCGCACGATAAACCCAGAAAGACCGAGAGCAGTTTTTCCATGTTTAATAAATTTCACCCTTATAAAAGTTCATTAATACAACTTTTTCTGTTGCCTCGCAGTAAATAAATGTTTCCACCAACATAAGAAAGGTTACATTAAGCAACCAATGTGTGCATAGATGTAATAATATTCAATGTAAGTGCAAAAAAATGTAGTGAAAGGGTCTTACAGTTAAACAGACAAAATCATAGATCTAGTATTTTTCCTACATGGTCTTTGCAGACCTGTCCACACAACTTATTAAATAATGGTCATATACACCAGGGGTCGGCAAACTTCTTTGAGGAGGGAGCCATTTCGCTCCCTCCTCCATCAGTGACAACTATTTTGTGATCCGCTAGAGGAGGGAGGTGTGCACTCTCCCAACCATATGACCTGCCGACAACCAATCAGAAGAGCTGTCGCAGTCATGGGTGGGGCATCGGAGGTGTGTTTGGAGCCACAACAATGTGGCTAAAGAGCCGCACTTTGACAACCCCTGGTCTACATCAAACAAGGAATGCCGAACAGATTTTTCTTTAATTTAGATTTCATTTATCTTTTCTGTTACTGCTCTGTGGTGCAATGCAACATTGTATTTATACTTTTGTCTTGTCGAGTAGAGGAACCCGTATGTGCACATCTTAATTTTTTTCACTCTGATCTACCCTTTCATCCCCATCTTAATCTATAAAACCATAGAATGCTGATATCTTTCAACCTTAAAATACTTAAATCCCTCCAAGTACTACCCTCATGAAATATTAACCATAATATTACAGTTCTTTTCTTCAAGGCTGCTTAATTGTTTATTCCTTTTTATATCTTGGATCAGATCTATCATTTAGATATCAGACCCTGACCTTTATGCCTGAGATAATTTCTTTGCTCACTATAAAATGAGCAAGTCCAACATTCTCAAATCGGGAAGATTCTGTCTTATAACAGATTTCCATTCAGAAAACAAACCAAGAAATAGTTATATATACATTTTTTTAATCATATTAGAAATTAGTCAACAGTCTAGTTTTTAAGACCTTTAAATCAAAGGCATTGTATTTGTTATTCTTTTTGCGGTAGACTTTACATCTACTGGCCAAAGAAATTGCTATAAATAAGAAAACATCTCACATGTAGGAGGAATGCAGTAAACAGCATTACTAGACCTGATGGGTTTCCCAGTCTGGATACCTCTTACATACTTTTTATTTTTTGTGGTATGTATGCATGTATGTATAATTTTATTTATAAAGCGCCACAAATTTATGCAGCGCTGTACAATTCAGCGATACAAGTACAATACAAACAAGGGAAAAGTGCATTAAGCAATACAAGTAAATAAAACAAGGGTACAACAAATTAAGTGCTAGGTAGCGATTGACACAAGAGGTTGGAGGTCCCTGCCCCAAGGAGCTTACAATCTAAGTGAGAGAAAGACTTACATACACAGATAGGAGCAAGCAAGCAGCAAGCAAGTTTCAATGTAGCACCATGCACCCACCAACCCTTATTGTGATACCTACTCTTGTACCTTAAATAGCTGTTTTACTTTAATTTTTCATTGATGCTGTCTGGACATTGTGTAAATCATCCACAGGACTAAAGACCTGAAAGGAAGATGAGTTAGATGAGGGATTGGCTGATTGTTATTCATAGCATGCAATACCACTGAACCTTTATAGGAGACAGCTTGCAAATATAATGTGAATGCAAGTGATCATGGGAAGGTCAGAAAATCCATCAACATTCTTTGATTTCTGAAACAGAAGAGGCACATGAAATATTTAATGCAAATATGCTTTTTCTTATAGTTTTAAAGGTGTTAAATACCTGGATTCACAAATTCTTTGTGTGACCCTGTGCAAAACCACCTTCTATTGACTATTTTTTCTATTGGAGGTAAAATGATGCCAAGTCAAACGTAATTCTTATTGTAACAGAACTACTTCCCAAGTGGGAACAGAGAAGATGTTGGCTATAATGGACTTTTTTTTTTTTTGCAGAATTTAGTAAACTTGGAAAAGGCCAAATTTTCTGAGTTTATCACAAGAACATCTCAGCTGTTCGTGTGGTGAAAATCTCTCAATATTTGAATTTTTCGATGGAAAGGTAGCCAAACTTTATATTAGTAGTAATATATGAAAATATTGATTGAGTTTTACTGCTTGAACAGCCAAGATGTTCTCAGGATAGACTCGGAAAAGCGAAATCTGGCTTTTCTGAGTTTAATAAATGTGCCATTTGTCTTTCTGTCAGATAGTATTTCATCTAGAAATGTGCAGATTTTCATCATGAACCCTTTCTACAATGTTTCCCCAAATTATGTCTGGAACTAATTATAAGAAAGACGTCTGGAGGTTATCAAACGATTTAGGACCTTGTTGTCAATAATTGGAATAGTTGTATAGAGAGTCTGAATTCACATCTATCTGTCACTTCCCCATGTTCGCTTATTGAGCAAGTGTTGATTCAAGTGTTGTGTGAAAGTTATTAAACTCGGAAACTCTGTCTTTCCGAGTTTACTGCGAGAAATCTCACATAGTTCTTGTGAGATTTTTTTGAGATCTCGAGATCAAGTTTTTCGATCTTGATTATTCAAAATTTTTTTGATGGAAAGGTAGCTTATACTTTACATTAGTAGCATGGCTACTTTTCCATGGAAAATTTTGAAAAATCAGGATAGAAAAACTTGTTTTCGAAATCTCAAAAGAAATCTCGTGAGACCAATGCGAGATTTCTCTTGGAAAACTCAGAAAACAAATTTCGGAAATAACAAATAACAACTCGGAAATAACTTTCGCACTTGGAGCCTGTCACAGTAGGGAAATCGACAAGGCCTACTGTGTTGCATTAATCAATTTAACTTTGCCAGAGTAAAGTGGTGAATCAGGGGGCTGATGGCAGGGCTCTTACATTCTCAATATGCCACACTACATAAGCTATGGCTACTGCTACTGATTCTTCTTCACTATCGGAAAGCCCTGTTTAGTAATTAAGGAGTAGAGAATTTGAGGCAATTGAAATGTAACGACCTGAAGTGATGAGAATTTACTTTGAGTGTCAAATTCTCACTTTGATGAATAAGCCCCTGTCAGTCTCTGTAAAAGTAGGCATTTTGGGCAAATTCATGAACTAAAAGTGATACTACACCGTTTGTTATGTATATTACTAAAAAGAAACCACTCATTTTTTGATTTGTAATAAAAAATGCTTAGTGAAATCGGATGCAGCCATTTGCTTAAAAAGATAAAATAAAACAGCTGGGATTTTCCATAAATAGTATAAATGCTATTGTGCTTTGACGTTCCTCTGAGTTTGAAGCTTTGGAAAAGATAAGATGATCCCTTGACATTAAGGGATAAAAGCACCACTTATGGCATCAATTTATTCAGAAAGTTTAATCTCTGCACGAAGCGAAATGAGCGCTGTTTGATATTTGTTTCGAGTAACGTTCAATTTTAATTAATAGGGATGGCATTCACCAATTTAAAAAAAAAAAAATGTTAACAACGAGTGAAAAGTTGTCATTTTTTTTTTTTTATAGTTTAATGGAAAAATCCCCACTGAGCTTTGCTGGGAAATGTAGCAAACTTTGTTGAAAGAGCAATTCCAAAGGCGATAAATTGACACGCCGTCCTTTCTACATTGAAATGAATGCTTACAATATAACCTGAAGCTGTGCTAAATGGGAAATGAAAAATAATAATATGGAAGGTGAAAGACATTTTTACATTTCTACATGTTTGCTACATTTGGAGAAATTATACATCAGTTTGTCAGGTCTTCAGTTGGATTTCGCTGGTTGCGTTTTGTCATTATTGTAATTAAACAACAAAAAGAGAAAAAAAAAAAAGGTTCACACTGGTTTCTGGTATTTTAACTTTGTGTTATTTGGCAAAAGATTTTTTGATTTGTTCAGTTGATTGGAACACAAATATGGGAAAAAAACAGATTGCATGCTGGTTACAATGTCAGGTACATCATATTTAAAATAAATTAATGTTCTCTTCTCCTTGTTAGAAATAATTAGGGAATTACATTAAATAAAGCTTAAGGGGGTTATTGGCTTAAGTCCGAATTGCTCTGTAAAGGTGTGAAACCTTTGAAATTGAGAGTCTCCGGGTGAAACCCAGCAAGTTCCCAGGTCTGGTTATGAATTCCTGCATCATTCCTTAACAGTACAAAGCAACCATTTTCAAGAGTTAGACACACCCCCACCATCTCTCAGACACTGAATACTTTGTGTCTACATATTCAGAGCTTACTTAACCATGTGATGCATTTTAACCAATTGGTATTCATACCGATGGCTGAAGCGATATCTATCAATGAAAGGTAATCAGTTATAAAAAATAATTGCAGACTTATAAATTTAATTTGATGGATTTACAATTATATGTCACTTAGAAGCACATTAGGAGAGTTGCTGATTTAGCAGTAACCAAACTAAAAGCTTGATTGGTAACAAGAGCCTACCCAAAGTATAATAGTGTGATGCTGATGTAAGATACCAGCCTTCTTCCTATTGTTGTAATATGGTCTATGTGCATACAACCTTTATGGGGTTGTTCACCTTGGACTTAAATTTTAGTGTTGTGTATAATTGTATTTTAAAACAAATTGTTTAAAGAAAAGATAAATTTTTTCCTTTAAAAGGTCGATTTTACATGGAAAGTGCATCAATGTGTTTGAGAAATTGTCAAAGCATCTAGTGAATGATGTCCCGTAGAATGAAATATTTCCAATGTACAAGTCATAAAATGGTGCCATCTCAGAGCGTGTTATAATCTTTTGTGCACCTGAGAGCAACACAGTTGTGTACCATTCTAAACTATTGTTAGCCTTACACAAGTCACAAGTATGAATTGGAGAGGAAGTTACTTGTGTACAGTTATTTCTTGCTTTGTACCATATTAGAAATTATCAATTAGAAAATAAACTTTGCATAGTATTTACTAAAAGAAAATCTAGGAAGTCATTCAGTTGAGAATTTGTCCATAAAATAGAATGTTTTTTAATGTTATGATTAGGAATTTTTACATCCCTTTTCATGCGACACTCTGAATTCATAAACAGGGGCAAGTAACCTATAGCATCCAATCAGAAGTTGTCTTTTACTATACTTCCCCTATTCCAGCGAATGCTAACTGTTGATTGGTTGCTAAGGGTTACTAGACCTATATAAACAAATACCACTGTTGTTAAATACCCCTGATTGATCCTAGTTAATGTTGCTGGTTTCTATATTTTCTTTGTCAATGGAGTATACAATTGCCTTCACCAAACCAAGGCCCTTCAGTCAGAACCCTGCTTTGCCACCTTGAGCTGGCGAAGTCAAACCAACACATTTGATGCAGTAGGCCTTGCCCATTTCACCACTTTGATGCACACTGATGCTTGGCAAATAGACAAAAGAAATGTGCATATGCATACAAAGAGAGGAAAATTGGTGTATAAGTCTGCAACCTTCTTAAGATGTCAAGTAGATGCAAACCTACCTCATGCAAATTTGATGCAAATTCACCTCATGACAGAGTTTGCTGGATACTTGGGGGTTAATGACTAAAGTGAGAATTCGACGCTAGAAGTGAATTCTTATCACTTTGAGTGGTTATGCTCTGGGGGGGGGTTGTTATTCTCTAAAGTCCAAATTCGACTGTCAAATTCTCAAACATCGGATTCCCATAGCAAATCCACAACTTCAACAATTCTCCCATTGTAAAGTTGTGACTGTGACAATTTTTAAAGTTGTGGGTTTGACAATATTTCCATAGTAAAGTCACAACTGCGACAATATTCTCATTATAAAGTATCAGTCCATTGTAACTGTCTTTGGCGGGTGAATTCACACCTTTACGCAACAATTCGCACTTTAGAGATTAATCCCTGAATCTATACTCCTTATTGACTAAACAGCGGATTCCCATAGCAAATTCATGACCATGTCAGAATTCCCAAAGTGTATGACCGTCGTCAGCTGTCGATTTCAACACATTGCAGTGTTTGCTGAGTACCCAAATATGGGAAAGTGGAGAATACACGCTTTTAAGTGACAATTCGGTCTTTAGTTATTAACCCCCTTGATGTTTAGGAAGTGGCAAATGGATGCAATTGTGAAAAATTATATTTCTTGCTACATTTTTTGCAGAGAAAACATTTTAAGGTTCAATTTTTCACAGACTTTAACTGGTTTTTAGGGTTCAAAAAGGGGTAAAGAAAGTGTTAGAAAGTACATAATACTAAAAGCGGCAAACCGCATTGGAATACCTGAGTGTACAGAAAAATGGCGGTTATGTTACGTTATGTTACATTAAGTTATGTTACCATACCACTGTAAGACGTCGGTTTTACGCCCTTAGCGTTGTTTGATACATAGGCCCTTTAAAAGAAAAACACCAGCTATTTCAAACATTCTAATTCTAAACTCACAATAAACACCATTTTCTCCCTTCACTAATAAACAGATATTTCTAAATGCATTTAAATGACTTTTTTTTTTATTATGCTTTGCTGTTTCTGCTCTGTTTGTAATGATTCCATTCCCCACAGATATGGGAAAATGAATAAAATATTTACATTCATGGATTAAATCACAAAATCCTGTAGCTTGACCTTCAAGCTTGGCCTGTTTGCATATATATTAGTGTTTCAGGATTCACTTCCAGTCTTGCCTGATTGTTTGTTTATTATAGGACATCTGTTGCCTGATCAAACTGTATATTGTCATCAAAAAAAATATTATCCATAAACTATGGGTAATAAGTTCATATTTTTAAGTTGTCACAACTAATTTTCATCCTAAACAAGGACATATTCATAAAGGCTTGTTTAAAGGATGGAGATAAGTCAAACAATATCTATGGTTAAGACGGTGTTACGCTCTACTGCCTTTAAACCGGTGGTCCACCCTGGAATTAAATTCCTTGTTGTAGATTGTAGTTTGTAGTTGGTCCTCATATTTTGGTTTTTGTATGTGTTATGTAGATACTTTTTGTACAGAAATGCTTTTAGTTTCTACGTTGTTTTTCTTGATTGTATTATTAACCAAGCAACCAGCCATTAAGTTAAGTACAGTTGGTAGGCCTCTAGTATAGGGACAAAATAATACAACAATACAAAATACAAAAAGAGAAAATAAAACAATCGTCTCGTCTAACTGATAAGCTGATTGCTGAAGGACAGAGACCCTCATTAGTCAAATTGATTCATTGAGACAAACCAAATATACAAACCAAAACTAAGTCAAATAATTGACAAAAATGAAAAAAAATTTACATTTTGTGAACAATTTTGTTGAAGATATAGTAAAATCACTTCATTTTTTTCATGAAAATACATTGAATTCCATTCAATTGTTGGTGGATATTTATTTAATCACTAAATGTATATGTTATTCAGGATGAGGGAGCCATTAAATGAAGAATTTTTTAATGGAATTATTCAAAGTAATCTTTTTATGCATACAAACCGGATTAAGAATTTGTTACTAACCGAAAGAATACTAATTATATTCCAAATGTAAAATTGTATCTTATACTTAGGGGGAAATTTATAAAGGTCATTTAGACCTATGTGATGCAATTCAATGCAAATTTTTTGCCACATTATCAAACACTTTAAAGGTACTTCGGCTCACCTCACGACCACTCGAGTCGCCTCGCTGAGCCATTGTACCTTTAAAGTGTTCGCTGATCTCCACATGCAGGAGAGCAGGGAGCGCATACCAGTCCCGGCGAGCTGATGTGAAGCATCGCCAGGTAAGTTAGCTCTTTCCTGAATTACCCCCATAATCTGGACCATTGGGGGAGGGGTTAAGATCAATTGGTGTGTGGAAAAGTCATTGACTGTTTCAGAAAATGCTCTGAGTTGTAGTTCAGTAGGCATCTTAATTGGTCACAAATTTGTCACATCATAGAGTCTGACGAATACACAAATATGGAATAGTAGCGAACTCATGTGAGTTTGGATCTTAATGCAGTTGTTCAGACTTTTATGACTCCCAACAACTTTAGCAAAATATCAGAACCTAATCAAATCAAAGGTAAATCTAAAGCTAAAATCCAAAACACAGGGGTCCTCTCTGATGATAATAGATAGAAAGTGTGCTGGTTGGGAGTTCTCTCTAATATTTAGAAGAGCAAAATTTATTTAACAGTATCAAACGTTATCCATCATTCATCTTCTACTCTGTTCATTTCCACTACACAAGCATCTCCAGAAAACCTTGTTGAAGGTGTTCGGTCATATCGGGAATAGTCATGCAGATAAATGTTTAGAGATGTTCAGATTATTGAAGCTGTACACAGTTGGAATCTTTCTAGAAAGACATCGCTTTGATATACAGTATAATTAACATCCAACATATCTTCCGTAAGAGCCAGCCAAGATGAAACATTCTTACTGTGAATGATCGCTGCTCATTAGCTTCACAAGTTGAATAAAACAAGCCATTTCTGTGCATCTTTTCAACATTTCTTTAGGGAGATTTACATTGGCTTCTAAAAGAGGTGTTTGTTTCAACTCTCTGTGGACTGGCCAATGTGGTGGTTTTCAGCAATTTGTACAGCTTTGAATATTACTGAATTTATGGATTGATAAGAATTATCTTGCTTGTTTTGAACTGCCCTCCTACAGAAGAACCTAAAGTTTATCCTGGAGTTTATTCCCTAAGAACTAAGTACCCAGAACAGATATGAACCTGATGGGTTAGCTGACAGTGGAGATGCTGAGGTAGATTGCTATCTCTTGAGATCCATAACAAATAAGGAAGAACCAATCAGGATTCTTAACGCTTCAGGCTAACAGATTTTACTGATTGATACATTTCCTTAAATTCAGCATTTTGTTCTTTTTGAGTTGGCTGCCAACCAATCTTTCATTGTTTTATTAGCCATGTACAAATAATTTAATAAAAAAATATTCTATGGATAAAAAAAACCTCCAAAACAATAATGGAAAAAGACAAGCATTATAATTGTTGATTGTTATAATGTTGTGTTTTCTTTTCACCATAAATTTTTGCTGTAAAATTTCTGTATTTTTTTTTTTTTGCTGCAAAATCATTCCACGGTAATTAGCTTCAACCAAGTCCGGAGTTGTAATCATGTCATAAAAAAGTGGTAAACTCGACGATAAAAGAAAAAATAGTAAATAGTCAAAATGGTTGAAATCTGTATAACGACAAAAAAAGAAAAAAAAATTACAGGGGCAATAGATTTATCAAGGAACACACCTTGGGAAATATAAATATTTCTCATTATATATATTTATTCTATATTATATTTATTTTAAGGTGAAGGGAGAAATGTAATACTGCTCTCGGTCTTTAAGAGTTTATTGCGCAATATCTCATGTTATTCTCGTGAGATTATCACACGAGTTTGTTTGATCTTCATCTTTGGATAGAAAGGTAGGCATACTACTAATGGCTAATGGCTACCTTTCTATCGAAAAATCTAAAAAAAAATCGAGACTGAAAAAAATTTGAAGATAACCTTGCGAGAATAACTCGAGATCCTGTGCTATGATCTCAGAAAGACTGCGCTCGGTCTTTCTGACTTTATATTAAATTTAGCCTTAATAGTTTTAATTAAAATTACCTTTACCCCACAAGGAGTTAAAAAAGGAGGTGTTCATATTTATTTTCTGAGAAACCGTTGGGTTAAAAAGTGGCATTTTTAAAATTACAGAATGTGATTTTTATTTTTAGCTTCACCTGGGAAGATTTTGCTTGACAGTTTTGGTTTTTTTCTTATTAATACATCCATCTCCGCACCTTTTTAACTGACATATTGTCAGTGTGATGTCTCTGTGTATTTATGAAGCAGTCAGATTTGCATTTCATATTTCTGTCACTTTCATCTTGTAAATGCTACCTTTACAACTCATTGTAGAAATTGGGTGTGAATATAAACTAGTGAAAATTAACGAGTCACTCTGAAGAAGAAATCTGTGGTCTGGGGGGGGGGAAGATTCATTAACGTAAAATGAACATGCACTGTGCAGAATACTAACAGCTCCAATACATTAGAAGAAAAATAGAAGAGGTCAAGTGTTAGCCATGTGCCTATCCAGGATTTCTACATGATTGTATTTAATATGCAAATAAATGCTTAGGCTTCTGTGCAGAAACACAGAATCATGGGAAACTTTATGTTAATACAGAGTTGAAATTAATATTTTCCCATAAATCTCTCTTTCTTGTTGCCATCTTTAATTTGGGTGATATTGGTGCTTAGCAACTGAAAGATAACTCATGGAATGTGATAAAAGCTACAAAAATAAATACCAACTTACTACCATGCTAGCAACACTGCAATGGCTGAAAAAACACATTAATAACACCACCATGCAAGCAACACTTCAATGACTGCAACAATACATTAATAACACCACCATGCAAGCAACACTGCAATGGCTGTAACAATACATTAATAACACCACCATGCAAGCAACACTGCAATGGCTGCAACAATACATTAATAACACCACCATGCAAGCAACACTGCAATGGCTGCAACAATACATTAATAATCTCTAAGGGAGAAGCGCAAAAAAATGTGCACAGAGTGCTTTATCTTAAAAGATATGTCTGCAGAGTGAACAGCCCAAATCACCAGCAAACTAAAAACATGAACAAGTGCTTATAGTGAAAATATTCTCAAGAAACGTAAAAAATCCCAGTGCTAGTGTGTTATTCACAACACTCTGAGTGTGGAAAGACTCACCAGAGTCACGACTGTTAAAGACACATAAGGAAACATCCAGCAATTGCACCAATTCAGGAGGGGTCTTCACAGAATTCCCACAGATAATTCCAGCAACGTAATCTCCAGACGTAAAAATTCAACGTCAACGACAGCATCCACCATGAAAATATGGAATGGCAAAAGATCCCAGAATAGTGTGATAACGTTTTATTAATTCAATTTTTTAAAAGTAAAGGAGATATACTCACAAACACTGCTTTAAAAAACGCTTTTCATAAAATACATGTACAGCTTCACTGAGTGAGTGAAGCCTGCAACAACAGATGAATTAAAATAATTTAAGTATTAAAAATGCAAGGGGAGTAAAGATCATTTACCTATTTATCAAGCGTCAGAATCTGTTGCAGTAGAAAATTTGGCAAGGCATGCTGTGTCAAATTCACCAATTTATCTTCACCAGATCAAAGTGGCGAATTAGGGGATTGATGGTAGGATTCCTACTGTCTGACTGACTATGCCACACTACACAAGAAACCACAGGATTCTACAGCCGTTACCAATTTATACTAAATATAAAAATATAGATGAGTTGCATGGAATAAATCAGTACTCCTCAGCTTGACTGATTTCCTTATTATAAATTCCAGATTTTAGCTGTAATTAAAATAAATCTAGAAATCCCGAAGTTCAGCCGATTTTGAAACCTGATAAATGTTCTACATTTTGTTTATGTTTACTGGAGACCCATACAGGAGCATTGATTGGTCAATCTTACCTATCCAATCAAAATCCTCACAGGGTGTTCTATAACGCATGAGGACAGGGTCCTAAGCATTTAATTTATTGAATTCAGTGCATATGTTGATATACTAGGCCAGAAGGAATGTGTTAAAATTGTATTTTTAATTGATTTAATATATTAAGCAGAAAGATTTGAATATGTTTAAGTAGCATATAGCCCCAGGTGTATAGACTGAGTCAGAGGCCTGGTATATTGGTGAAACAGATTCTTCCACTTCACAAAATTCATCTAATAAGCATTGCTTAATTCTAATAATGAAAGAGAGACTTAGGCACCAGCATCCAGTCTGTAATAACGGGCGAACTGACTTTTCACAAATGCCCAGAATCAACTCCAACAATTTGAATGCAATTTCTTCACTCCTTAGTAATAGGACACAAACCTCAAGGGAAAAAAAAAAACAAGATTATATCAACAGTCATTTCAACTGAACAATGTGCAGAAACAGAGATAGTGGAAGAGAAAGTAATAGGCTAGGAATACATTAAAATGTAATTGAAAGACACAAGAGCAAAATAATGCAAATATGCCTAAAAAAAAAATTGCTACGGGTATAAATGTCTTTTAGAAATGAAGATACGGAGGCTCTGAAAGGAAATATGAACAATGAAATCACAGACGTGGATTATTATATGGAACTACAACAAACGGCAGTTTAGTAGTATCTCCCTCAGCCTTTCTGTGGTTGGACAAGGTGTAGTTCTGGGATATCACTTTATATTCCCAGACTTCCCTAGCTCTTTTTATAACATTCAGACAATCCGATACATCAGATTGCATTCCCTTTATGAACTAAAGTTACATTTGCCTCACTAGCCTTTTTGAATCCCTGAATTGGACTAGCCCAGTGTCTACCTGATTAAGTCTGTTTCTCTTACCTCTTCAACCTTCCTTATAATAAACACACATGTCTGTGTACAGATAGACCTGCCTAACCAAGAGAACAATTATGAACTTTATAATAATTATGAGGGACCTTGATGAGGTACTGTATTTTGAGCTTTATTTTTCACCTACTCTGAAACGGACCCACCAGCACTGAACTGTATAACTAAGAGCTGGAACTTTGATGTCACAAACCATAGTTAGAGTTTCCCTGAAGTGAATCCTTCCTCTGTTCTCTTCAAGATATTATTTACTGGTTGCGGAGAGTGGAAGGTCACTATTTTAATTCTATGAAATACCTTTGTTATACTGTTAACAGTGATGTCACCAACCATAAATAGAGGGTCTCAGAGAGGGATAAAGCAAAACAAAAATTCATGGCTCTTTTCCACATCCACACTCAACATAAAGCACTCACTCCGATCCATCCACGCACTCTGGAAAAAGCTGTGGTCCCAAATTGCAAAGCTGTAGAATCCAAAAGCAATAAATTCTTCCAGCACTTCCAGTTGGTTCGGTAAAAAAAATATTTTATTAATAACTTTAAAATCATAATGGCAGCATTAAAAAATATAAATCCAAAAACTGTTAGGCTCTAACGCGTTTCACACTAAGAAAGCGCTTAATCATAGATAGGTAACACTCAATATTGGAACCTATTTAAACACACCTTAGTTACTCCCACAGACAAATCAATTGGTCAGTCTTATGATCAGACAATGTATAAAATACAGGGCATAAAGTATACTTTATTAATATCTTTCAATCAGATCCCTTAATTCAACATCTAGCAGGGATCTGATTGGAGGAGCTATAATGTCAATCATCATTTAGCCCCACCCATC
>WMED01013068.1:4348-14569 GCA_019650415.1 Pipa parva
TGCTGTTAAATTGACTGGATGAATTATCTCACATCTTCAATATCTTAAGGAATAAGGGGGTAATTCAGCAAAGTCCGAAGTGACCTTGTGATCCTTCGATTCACCTTGCCAAAACTGTTGTGCACTTGCTTCTGTCTTACAGGCAGACATCAGCGAACGCTTTAAAGGTACTGGAGGAGATTCGCCTCACCTCGTGACCACTCGAGTTACCTCGCCGAGACTGAAATACCTTTAAAGTGTGCGATGATGTCCGCCTGTAGGACAGAAGTAAGGGCGCAACAGTTTTGGCAAGGTGAATCAAAGGATGGCAAGGTCACTTCGGACTTTGCTGAATTACCTTGAGAACTCTCTCAAAAAGGAGGTGATTTCTACAGATAGACTGCATCAATCTCACTAATTTAGAAAACTTCTTTCCTTGCCAATAACAGTTGTCTCAACTGCTCCTGATGCCTCAGTCATAGGCAAAATAGATCTCTAGAAGACAGTCTTCTACTTGCTCTGTATAGCCACACTTACTATTTCTATACTTTTAGAGCACTCCATATCGGGGTAAATATTTATATCATAAGGGATTCAGTTTCATAATGTTAATAAAGTATGGTGTGACACCATGAGTTCAATCTTTCAGTTATGATTCCCTGAACACTAACAAGCAATTTCCTTATCAGTTAGTTATAAACCTAGTGTAAGGTCCAGAGATAACATGGTTTAGGGTTACTTCTGAAGATATATCAGTGGTTGGATACATTCTGTAAACATCCATATCCAATCTTGCCTGCATAACTCCTAATTAGACTGGAAATAGTAAGATCTGTTATGGTGTTGGTATGTGAATTTCTTTGCTTTATATTCTTCTACATTATAAGGGCCAACCTGCTGCGTGGTATTCACAAAACTGTATGATATAAGGGAAATAAAGCATATTTTTACTTTGGTATAAAGTCTTGAACCGAGTAACACGCTATATTTTCTAGATGCAAATTAGGGTGAATGTCTGCTATGACAATTCTACTATGAACAATAAATAACAAATTATAATTCAATACCATTATGACTGAGTCACCAATTAGTTCAAGTTCTAAAAATTGCAAACAATGTAGCGGCTCAGTGATTTAAAAAGAGACAATGTAACATGTACCAGCGCGTCCATGGATTTTATGGTATGGATTTCAGTTTGATGAGTGTAATACATACTGCCTACTATGTTTACTTCATAAATGCCAAGTGGAAAATCCTACAATAACAATATGCTTGTGTTATGGTATTTCCTAGTGCACTACCTCTGTCACTCATTCTCATAACTGTCTTGTTTGCAACAAAAGATACAATATATCTTAGATTCTGTGAATTGTGAATCCTATTTAGCAGGCAGTAACAGTCAGCAAAATGCCGAGAAAAACATAGTACAGTTGTCACTGGGTTGGAAAAAGCACATGCCTTTCACATCTAACCATTCTAGTACCTCTGAACATATGTATAATTGTGTCTAATTATAGATTCTGGTCCAAAAGCAAATCCAAGAGGTCATTTCAGAATGCACGACTGAGGTTAGGCCCTGACTGGTTATTGGTACTTTTGCTGTAGCTAAAGGTGGCAGCACACCATTTGTTTCTCAAAAACGACCATTCATTGTTATACAAAACTGCAGCGCTAACATGAAAACTCCTAACGCATCAAATGCCACAATCAGTAACAAAACTAACCTAACTTCAAAGAAAAATACAACAAAGTGTACAAACAAACTGCAACATTGTATCCAAAATAATAGCAACCAAGAGTAAACTGTCCTAATCAGTAAAGAAATTCAAGAAAGCAGTTAAGTGAAATAAAACATAATTTTTTTTCCATAATGGTATAGTAATAGTAGCCACTATGAAAAAAATTAGATTTAATAAATTTAAACAGTATCATGCCCCTTATAGTGGGGATCCATAGGATTTCTGAACTCGCATGGTGCTCCTCCCTTTTCCCCCTACCCCAACTGGCCAAAGTGTAGGGGGCCAAATTAAATTAAGGGATCCATGGGACCCCTTCTCTCATCCCCCCTCTAAGTGTTATGCTAGGTGGGGGGGATTGCTATGATTGTGTAATTAATTTTTGCCTACCTGAGAGGGAACTATACAATAATTTTCAATTTAACAGTTCACTCTGAGTAGAAATTATTTACCCCTGCCTGTTTATAATTGGATTATTGATTTTTAGTAGTTAAATTACCCAAGTAAAGGGTATATAAGGTCTACCTTTTTCTGGAGTTCCCTCTCAGGTAGGATCCTCAGTTGTATAAACAGCTAAGGATTGTATTGAGCCCCTGGGAGCTGTTCCTAGATTTGTGAGCCAGTGGGGTAGTTGGGCGGGGTAGTTTGGACTCCCATTATAGGGGACCTTATCCTTATAAGCCTATCAAAGAAAGCTTTAGTTACTGCTGCAATTAGGGTTATCACATCAGTATCTAATTTCAATTTGCACTATTTATTTTTTGTTTCATTTCAATTTTAATCAAATAAATTTTTTCCCAATTTTTGTAAATGTGCATATTTTTTGGTGCAAAAGTAAAATAAAATCAATCAAATCAATCAAACTTAATTGAAAACACCAAGATGCACTCAAAGATCCTTTAGATCAGTGATGACGAACCTATGACACATGTGCCAGAGAGGGCACTCACACCATCACCACTGCTGTTGTCTTCCATCCTCCTAGTGAGTGAGCACTTCTCCAGTTCAGGCCGTAGACCTGACCTGACAGTTTTCAGGCTAGATCCACAGCCTACACTGAAGGAGCGCTTGCTCACTGGGGAGTGCTCCTCCCGCAATGCAGCTGCGATGACATCACTCATCAGCGCCTGCACTTTGGGGGAAGGCACTGGTGAGTGATGTCATGTTTGTAGCACTCTGTTCACCATTACTGCTTAAGATCCATAATGAATATCCCCTTGATGTTTCTGTGTGCAATAATGCAGGATCAGGATAGCATGGTAGTCCAGAGGGTTGTGCAGTAGGTGGATAAACCCACAGACTTCTTCAAGACTTTTTAAGCATAACCCAAGGAAGTCCCTTCTTACAGGATGCACTCTTTGGGCCTAATTGACAAAATTCAGAATTCACATGTCAAATCCACCTCACTACAATTCAAATTGCATCAGCAAAATAGATGTGAATTTACTTCTCAGTATTGACTAAGTGTCAAGAATACATTTGTCGAGCAGGCAGACAGTTGCGAATGCTGTTGGATGCAGAGTGTGGCATAGTCAGTTAGATAGAAGTAGGATGAGAAGTCATGCAGAGTCGGTGAATTAATTTAGTGACGGTCAGTGATGTCAGTCTTACCATATTGCCTTACACAACACTGGAGCCCTGCCATCAACCTGCCAATTCACCAGTCTGAAGTGGTGAAGTCAAACAGGTGAATTCGGAGCAGTTCCTGTAGTCACATTCTGTCCTTCGCACCACTGCTCTGCTTAGTCAATAGTAGAAGTACCTGTGCAAGAGCACTCAAAGTGATACAAAGAGCTCCGTAAGATTGCGACTTGTATAGTCGCCCAAATTGGTCTTGTATTTACCACTTTGCAGAGTTTGCTCAATAAGCAACCATGGGGAAGTGGAGAATAGATGCAAATTCATAGCTTTACGCGACTATTCGCACTTTAGACAATGAGGCCCTTTGGCTCAATGATATGCGAAAGAGCTGATGTTTATCTGAGATTATACAGATGTGCATGTGAGAAAAAATGCATAAAATACAACCTCATTTTAATAAATGATAACATAGAAAGTATTTCAACCTAAATCTCCCTGGTACTATAACACAGTGGTCACTCCAGTCCTGTGATTTGATCCCTGGATGTTCTGTTCGCTGGCAGTGATCTTACCTCTGTGCCACCAAGCAGCCTAAGGTTTTCTCCCTTACTAATTATTAGTACCTGATTCCTGTCCTCCTTGCTCCCGTTTTCCCACCTTGCACAGCTGCTTTGTATTGTAAGACTCATTTATTGTCATCTGCTAGCTTGTTGCCAGCCAATCCCCATTAAGCTCTGCTTATATATACTCTGCAGGCTGGCTGTCTCATTGCCTGATTATAGGTCCTGGTATCTTGCTACAGTCCTGCTACTCTGTGTGAGTCTGGTTTATCTGTTGTTATCCTGTTCTCCCTGCTCTCGGTAGTTCCCTCTGCCACCACTTCAGCACCACCAGTGGGTAGCTCCCGCAGGGGCCATCTCCCCCTGTGCATCCTCTTGTGGCAAAGCCAGTACCTCCTTGCGGGGGGTTTAAAGGTGAAGACCAGGGATCCCTTGACTCTGTGCCTTGGATGGGGCCAGCACTAAACCTGCTGTGGTGCACTGCAACCTCAAGTTATCCTGACAGATACCTAATCTGCCATTGCTAAAACAGATGTTTTTCATTGAGACCATCCATATCTAGTCTGCTCAGTAAATAATGTATATTCTGTCTACACTGTGGCTTCACCAAGGTTACGTAAGAAAGGTAGAAAATGCGGAAAAAATAAGCAAACCTCCAGCCTCATGTTTCCAAACAGAGCCGTGGTATCATGACTTTCCAAGGAATCATACTCTGTAGGATTTATAAACGGTATCCTTTTAAGACTTCCATTCTTCCTTTTTGGATCTATACCAAAAGATTCAGACCATCTCTGTAATACTAATGTACATCTTAAATGGTTAAGCATGGTCTGTATGACTTTGGTTAATCGTTTCACATGGAACCAAGTCTATATTATCCAACCATTCAGAACCAGGGGCTGAAAAGACTGTTTAAATCCTTTAATCCATAAATAGGATTTCAGCAGAGCTGGGCAATGCTCCAAAACTGTAATCTCCACTGTATGAATTATTACAAAGAGATTAGGAGGTTGCGACTAATAACATTTTATATAAATCAGCTTCCACTAGAGAACAACAAACTCATATTGGAAATAACAATATAAAGGCATTTATGTTGCCCTGGGGCAAAATTCATTCAGAGGCATGAGCTTGTATTTCTTACACCCCAATTAACTATTTACTGATTCAGTCTGGTAATAGCAGTTGTAGAAAGAGAGTGCTAATTATTCACACCCATGTTTCTGACTTGTGCCATTCATTTAAATGTTAATTCTCATTGTTACCAAGTAGCACTGCCCTTAAATTTAAACAAAAAAAAAGACTTAGAAGAGGAAATTTTCATTTAAAAAAGAAAATGGGATATTTTGATTTATCGCAAAGCAAATTGTACAATGCAAGGTCAGATTTACCCCAGTAACAAACCTGTGGCACTACTAAAGTCATGGAACACTGGGTCAGTAACCAAAAGTTTAACATATTGATTTATTCCCACTGCACATCCACAATATCTGAATGATCTGTAGCAACTATAAAGCTGTTGTTTTGGATCTCTTTTACTTTATTGGTAAATCAATGTTATTTGTATTGTTGCTAATGCTGACTGAGTGGACGTTTGTCTATGCAAACAGTGAATAAATTAATAAATACCAAATGATCGGAAAGAGAACTTTGTAATAGAAAACATTAGAAGTTCATAGGGCAAAATTGATTAAACACAGATAATATCGTTTTTGCTTTTCCGAGTTTATTAATTGGGCGAACACCTGAAAGTTTCTCACGGTAAGTATCTCGAGATTTGTTTAGATTGATACCGAAAGAAACATTTTTAAATTTAATATTTCCATGGAAAGGGTAACCATACTGCACTAATGTAAAGCCATACTACATTACTGTAAACTGCCATACTACATTACTGTAAAGCCATACTACACTAATGTAAAGCCATACTACATTACTGTAAACTGCCATACTACATTACTGTAAAGCCATACTACACTAATGTAAAGCCGTATGACACTAATGTAAAGTACCCATACGACACTAATGTAAAGTATCCATACGACACTAATGTAAAGTATTGATACCCTTTCCATGGATATATTCAATAGAAAAAGTTTATTTCGTTAAGTATCATTCAAAACAAATCTCGCAATACTTACTGCGAGAAACTTTCAGGTGTTTGCTTGATTAATAAACTCAGAAAAGCAAGTGAACTTTAGTGAATAATGCCCTTGAGAGAGAGACCAAATGCATATAAAAATAATGTCAATATTTCAGCCCTTTCTTTAACAATTGCTTGTGCTGGGTTAACTACACCTTTCAGAATTAAAACAAAAAAAGATAGATGACAGCTTAAAGGTTCTGATTGGTTATTTAGCATTATCCAGCCTGTCAGTCAATTCCTTAACTCAACATTCCAAACTGAACTGCTGAACAGGAAGTGGCTGAGAGAAAGAAGCAGCACCAGTACCAAATTGGTGCTAAATTGTGAAGGGTGGAAATAAATAAATAATTTATATGACATAAAGCATTTATTTAACTTTTATATAACAGTGCCAAACAGACAGTAAATAACTCTTGGTGCCTAAACTGTTCCTTTAAGTTTCATTCTTGCTAGTTGGCACTTGTTGGCATAACATGTTGGTTTAATTAATAAAGCTATGGAAAAGCAGTACCAATTATGGGGGTTATTCACTAAAGTCCGAATTGTTGCGTATAGGTGCAAATTCGCCAGATAAAGACATTTGCCATAGGCTGCTACTATTGCAGTCACGTCTTTATAATGAGAATATTGTCGCAGTTGCAACTTTATTATGGGAAAATTGTCGTAATCTTAACTTAAAAAAATTGTTGTGACTTTACAATGGGGAAACTGTAGCGGATTTGCTATTGGAATCCACTGTTTGCGAATTTGACAGTCGAATTTGCACCTTAGTGAATAACCCCCATATGTGTCATGTGTTTATTGGCTGAACATCACGTCACTGAAATTTAGTTTGGTCAGTAGGCATGTTGTATATTAGTGGTAGAAAATGTGCTACATAACCAATGCCCCAAATATCAAATATGAAACAGTAAACCTATTGATTTACTGATTATTGAGGTCAGCTCTGGTGGTTTTGTTAACTAGCCTAAGTGATACTTGTGGGTTTCTTACCTCCCTTGATCTTCTAGAGAACAAGCCAAAGTAATTGTAAATCTAAGGTTAAAAATAAAACAGAAACAACTAACTGTTTCTATATTCCTATTATACTGTTTAACTGGGAGGATAATGTAAGAAAAATAAAAGATCCTCTGACTTGCAACAATGCACAGCAAAGTACTCAACAATGCCTCCAGGCTTAATGTAGATCCCAACTAACAGAGGGTCTGATTCCATCATTCCATTTAGTGAAAGAAAGACCAGAGCTGAAAGCTCTGCAATAAGCTCACAGGATTCCTATAATTCTAATCTTGCATTGGAATTCAAGGAGGTCATGATTGATCAGCTAATTTCCCATCTATTACTAGTTTCTGTACATAAGAGGGTCTGCTGATGAAAAAACCCTGACAAATTAATCAAAAAAATATGATTTGACATTTCTACCATGTGCATTTCACATTTATCAACCAGTAACATTCCCCTTTTAGTTAGCAATAACATTTTGTATAATATTTTTCTTTGTCTGGGACAGATAACTGAAGTTATTATTAAGATGCGGAATTACTAATAAAATCTGTAATATTATTTCATTAACAAATATCTAATAGCCCCCAATTTCTGAATTTTTGGACAATTCCATAAGACAACTAGAAAATTAAGATCAATACAGCAAAAGTAAAATCCATTTTGTAGCCAACAGAAATCTGAATCACTGAGTATGTGACACTATGGTAACATACAATGTGTTTACTTCTGTATTCCTTGATGACAGATAGATGGCAGCAAGCTTCCTGGAGGACCAATCATTCCTGCAAAAACTGCCATTCTACAGGCACTAAGAACATACTTGGACTTTACTTAATAATGAACTATTCTATGCCATGTCAAACATCTGATACTTCCCAGATTTGGAATGCATTACTAATATTATTTAATTTATGCAACCAACTTATACACTTGCATTCTTCATGCAAAAGGCATTATGGCAATGGGAAATACTCCTAAACAGCTGAGGATCACTCAGTATTTTTTGCCATTCAGCTTTTGAAATTGTTCTTAAAGTTGAATTATTTCAAATATGAACGAATGTAAAATGATTGAACAAAAATTTTAATGACACTTTAATAAAACAGCTATAGGGATATCAATGGAACCCAGTTCATGTAACTTTAATGCAACATAAATAGCCTATTTCTATTTGACCCCTAAGCTGGTGTGCTCTACAGCACCCTGCCTGGACTACACTCTACAGAGCCCCTACCTGGACTACACTCTACAGAGCCCCTGCCTGGACTACACTCTACAGAGCCCCTGCCTGGACTACACGCTACAGAGCCCCTGCCTGGACTACACGCTACAGAGCCCCTGCCTGGACTACACGCTACAGAGCCCCTGCCTGGACTACACGCTACAGAGCCCCTGCCTGGACTACACGCTACAGAGCCCCTGCCTGGACTACACGCTACAGAGCCCCTGCCTGGACCACTTTCTACAGCGCCTAGAAGGTCTGCTCCGCAGCGGTCTACTAACTGTAAGACACTTGCTTTTGTTAGGCTTCACTGGGCCCAAGGCTTGGATCCTTCCAGACTGAGAAACACATCTGCTCTCTCCATATGTATATGTCTATTTATCTAAATGTTTAAATACAAATTGTCTACACGAAATCACTCAAAAGTATTTGTTGCAATTTGTACAAAACATTAAGGATCAAGCTTATGTAATAATTATTTTTAATGCTCAGTATGACATATAAAGTACACCATTTTTTTTATCTGAAGGCAAAGCAATGGATTAGGGTACAAATTATCTATAAATAAAAATTCACTTTTGTAGCTAAATGGATTTCACATGTCACTTTTACTCCATCTACATTTTGTTACTATGTTGCTGTGTGCTTTAATGAGGCACTAGAGGAGTAGTGACTAGCTGGCTATATTGCTCTAGCTTCTGCATGCAGGACAATTATAAAGAAGGTGGCTTGGGTGTAACATTCATTGATGCCAGCGCTGCCCAGATTTGAAAGAACCTTGCACTGCTGTCCACCTCTGTACTATATTTAGTTGACAGCTACAAATCATATCTCAGGTGCAATGTATTAACTAATTACCAGCTAATTTGTACCCTGAGCCCACAGTTATACACTGCTTTTGATTGGCTGGTGGAAGCTACAACAGGTAAGATACTGTAGCAAAGGCAAATCACTGACATGTGACTACTGTAATATTCAGCTCAATGGCACACTCCTAACACACAACTGCCATGATATATTCAGATTATACTGGAAATGCAACGGTTAAACTATTTCTGCTTATGGATGTATGTAGTGTTCATTTATATGTTACAGCTATTTGTTGGCGTGCAATGAGTAGAGTTGGATTAAACCGCTCAGAATAACTAGCGTTATTAAAAAAAAAAACAAGGAAGATCCAATAGCCTGGTGCAAATTATGCGGACATTAAGGACAATAACAGCAGAAAAAGAAGAGAAAACGTTTCATTTGGTTTGGAATGCTAATTATTCCTCCAACTTACTAAAAAAAATGTAAAAAATGATATTATTGATTTGTGACTTCTGTCATGGTTTATCTAAGTAATTAAACTCCTGTAGCTCACTGAATAGGCAGTGCAATCAGATGCAAACAAACAGCTGGACTAACATTTGGGTTGTAGCTTGGGTTACCACATGCGTTGATGTTACTGTACTAACCAATTAGGGGGTTACTGGCTAAAGTCTGAATTGTTGCGTTAATTCACCAGCTAAAGATAGTCGCAATAGACTGCTACTGTTACGGCTTTACAATGAGAATATTGTCGCAGTCGCAACTTTACTATGGAAATATTGTCACAGTTGCAACTTTAAAATTGTTGCGGCTGTACAATGGGGGAATTATCGTGGTCGTGGATTTGCTTTGGGAATCCGCTGATTGAGAATTTGACAGTCGAATTCTCACTTGACTCATTAACCCCCTCATTGATCAGCACTGATTACTGTAGTTATACTAATGAAACATTCATTTATGGGTAACAGTATTTGTGAAAGTTTGCAACTGTGTAAGTAAATAGAACCCATAATGAGCAGGTGGTTTACTTCTTACACAAGGTGACTAAAGCGGTAGATGTAAGAATTCCCGAAGAAAATATATCAAGATTAAGTTATTAATTACATAATAACTATGTATAACTATATTAGAGGTCAGTACAAAGATCTGCCTCACAATCTATTTATACCAAGAACTGTAAGT
>WMED01013069.1:0-14569 GCA_019650415.1 Pipa parva
CCATGTGCGAAGTGAGCCGAAGGCTTCGCAGCTCACTATGCACAATGGTGAATTAGACCCATAGTGACAACATTTCAGGGGGTCCCAAGCCTTTCTTTGTCCCTTTTGTCTGTGAGGTTGTCACTATGCACAGCCATGGAAGTTTCAATAAACAGTTAAATACCTTTTTCCTATTTCATTGTGTGCAGTCTTGTATTCTCTATATATTTCACATATATTTCATTCTCTATCACATCATTGCTGCTGAGAGCTAGCTAACCAGAAATCATTCCATTCATCCGTTAATCTATCAATAACCTATAGACAAGTAGTGCTCTTATAGTATTCTAGTGATACTGTCACCCTGAACAGACTTTAGACAAACTACCTTTAAATAATTCTTGATGAATTCTGTAGACTTAACCTGTCCTAAAATGCTTTTTTTTTGTGTGATATACACCTACCCCATTGCCATATATCTGTTGACAGTTTCTCAAATAAGTCTCTGACTACTGTCTGGATTTCCTGCAGAGATCTTGTCTAAGAGAAATGTGTTAACATTGTCATCCATGCCACAACAGAAGGTAGCACTTGGCAGCAGAATGGAATGAGATGTGGTGACCCGATGATGCAAAAGAAAACCAACTAATACAAAATATATAAATAAATGAGATCATGTCTGATTTGAACTAAAAAAGAAAAAAAAAACTACTTACTTCCCTAGACCTTTATTCGCTCAAGTGTGTTTGCAGAAAAAAAAACAGGTTGGTGAATTCCATAACTGCAACAACATTTTGTGCAACTGATTCATTATTGTTTACATTTAACAGGAAGGTTCCGTGATGAACTTTCCCAGTCTTACATTCTGCTGCATTCATTCGATTCTGTGAAACCATAAATTGGTTTGTGCTGGAGAATGGCCTTTTAAAGCAACCTCTCAAGAGGGTAGTGAAAAAAAAAATGTTGTTACACAATTATACACCAATGTGAGATTGCTTCTCTCCTTATTATTTCTTTCCTAGGGTTTGCTTACATGATTTAGAATAAAGAACAATGGTTAAAACTTCTAAAGATCCAGAGCTGTTGTTTTATTACCACATACTGTACACAGCAATATACTTTAGTAGCTTAATTATATTATGTTGAGTAATAGATGTGCTGACACATCAGATATATTATTATTACATGCTGTTGATTGATCTCTTTTACATACATAGTATTTTGTTGGATATAACCCTTCCTCTTATTTTGTCCTGCCACCATCTTTTTTAAATTTTGTTAAAGGGGAACTGAACAGAAAGATCTGTTTTTAATGTATATTGTATCTGAAAACTTCCTACGTGAGTATGGAAGATTTGTGTCATCAGTGACATTAACAGGAAAATTCAACAACGGGGCAATCATTTACAGAGGTCGGGTAACCCATATCAGCCAATCAGATATTGACTTTCATAATTCTAGTTTTCCTATACTAGTGAATTTTAACAGCTGATTAGTTGCTATGGGTTACTAAGGTAGCTTTAGCCAAGCAGGAACCCTGCCTTCAACCCTCTACTATGGCACTTTGATATGATAAAGTCAATTTAATACACGCAAAGCAGTAATCCTTGGCGAATTTGACACATTTGACACACTCAAATTCCTGGTAAATAGTTGAAAGTCAAACAAAGTGATGCAAAGAGGTGTATAAATCTGTATCCATCATAAGCTGACAAACTGATCACAACATCGAGAGTTTCAAGAATACCTGAAGTAGGAGAAGTGACAAATGGATGTAAATTCAGACACTGCTCTGACCGTGATGAATAACCCCCCATGATGTAAAAGACATTACCTTGTGGTTGAGCCAACTGGGCCTAAAAATCACACTGACATGATCGAGATAGGGCTGAGTGAATGTTAATGAAATCTTTAATTAATCATCAATTTTGTTCCTCAAGTGTAATGATAATGAACCTTCATTCTGCAAAAAAAAACTCTCCTATTTAAAGGCCCAGCATTTCTCTGTCCCTCTTTCTCTGCTGTTTGCAGCCCTTTATTATTTTGTATTATCTAACATGACTAGATGATGTTTGTTTACTTTACAGAAAATGACTGCAACCACAAGAAATTAAATCTCAAAATAGTACAAATCAGGAATTCACCATCAAAGGTCATACGTTTACTGGTACTATGTAGGAATAACTGTCATGCCAATCTAAATGGGATTTATTGTTTATTTACCAGTCTTACTGGTCCTTTAATTATGATCAGCATCAGAATGACACATAAGGCAGCGCAGTAAGAGAAGGTTGCCAAACGGGACTCTGGTTAAATCGACCTTTAGCCATTCTGTAATCTAATTAGAGTAAACCCATGGATCCAAGAAGTGTAATAGTATTGTCTGTACTGCTCGATCACTGGTAATATTTTCTGTTGGCTTATACTAAAAATATAAAAATAATCGGAATAACAGAAGCTGAAAATATTTTCTATAACAGCATCAAATAGATAAAAACTGTTTACTGCATTGCTACTCTCTGCTTTAGTCAATGGCTGCCGCTGTAAATACTCTTGTAACTTTTGTATTTTCAAAACATAATGTGAGGAAAGTTTGAACATCTAAAAATATCTCATAATTAAATGTCAAAAAGCAATGCTCTAAATATTTTTTATTTTTTTCTTGCAAATATAGGTTTTTGATTTTGTTTTTTTCTTTCCCTGACCTTTATTTGCGCATCTTGTGCTGAGCTAAATGCCCATAAAAAAACATCAATACCCAGACAGTGCAGCACGAACGACTGCAGCCAATGCAGAACTTGATACCTGTCATACCCCAAGCTTCCTGCTGAGTCATAAAGGTGCCCGCTCCAATTCAATAACCCCCTTTAGAGTTCACAGTTTGAAGAAGCCCATTAAAATGTCTTTGAAAAGAAGAAGAAGAAGAAAAAAAAAAAAGAAAATGAGAGTTTGAAATAGAAGGAAGGCAGAACCGCTTGTTTTTCTAAGTCCTGCAGGAACTGGCAGAGTTTATTCCTGGTATCTCACTGTGCACATGAGCTTATTTGATTGTGGAACTCTCTGCAGGGGAATAAGTGGACATCAACATAATACCATTCCGGAGAACACATTCTCCCTTGAATTCAGCAGACAGAGCTGCCTTTAGAAAACAGAACAAAACATTAGCTGTCATTTTTTTTTAAATAATTTTTTTTTTATCTCCCCTTTTTCCTCCTTGACTGTGTTCTCTCCCTCAACCCCTCCTTGTATTCCTCCTCTTTCCCCTTGTTATTTGAAAATCTCATACAAAGAATAATGATTAATTACCAGTATGGATTCATTATTTTGTACCCCTGCTGCCTGGCACATACGGGCTGTTGGAGGCGTTAGGCGCTATTCCTTTGGGGATGACACTTGGCCTAAACCTCTTGCACAGTTCAGCAAGCACTGTGGGAAATGCTGTAATTGGCTAAAGCCCAAGACTTCTCCATTCTGTTTACAGATAAAAATGGCCGTGCCATTCATGAAATCATGGCAGTCCAACTTGGCAGACATACAAGCAATCCCTTCCATCGCATTCCCTTCTATCTTTGTTTATTTTCTCTGAACTGGTATTCTTTAATTGGTGCCTGTTTTTTTTTTTTCTCATTTTATCTTGCAGCCCGCAGCAAACACGCTACTTTCTCTGTTCCTCCTCATTTCTCTAATCTTGCAAATGAAAGTAAAATGGAAGCTTTTTTTTTTTTTTTCTCCCATGCAAGCTCGCTTTCCTTTCCCTTAAGGGTTCACTCCCTGAAGGGGTTGGAGATATATAGTCTTTGTATTATTCCCCATCATTGATCCCATTTGTGACAGGAAAACATTCATATGAGTAATGTCTAATATAATGAGTCAGACAAGGCCAAGAAAGAATCAGTTCTCCCCATCATTAGATGACTGTGACAAAGATAGATGGGTAAAGATATAATGATTGTTTTTCTTCTCAACACACATAAAACATACTGCCCCCAAACTAAATATATTCAACTTAGCAACCTGGCAAATGGTATATGCTTATTTATCTGTGTATCTAAATATATACCTGTAAATGTACATCATGCCTTATTCATATAACTGAAGCCAATACCCTCTTTTTCATATCTGGATGTTTAACCCCTCAGTTTCTGTAAAATGTATGTTGTTATTTGTGTGCATATATATATATATATATATATATATATATATATATATATATATATACAGTATATACAGTATATTTAAACACAAACACACATCGATATATATTTGCATACACAACCCATAAAAAAGCAAATTTCAAGAGACTCTTAAGATTCAACATTATTCATTCCATTTGCGGTAAGTTTAGGGTTTCAGTCTGCAAATGGATTAAACCACACTGAAGCTGAATATTTTCTTTAAGAATGAGTTTTTTCTTTTTTGCTTTTCTTCCATTACCCAGAGCATTAGCTGACACTGAGTGCAGATCTACCATTTATAGTATATATATATATACATACTAGTGTGTGTGTGAGTATATACAGTATATATACATACATATAAACAAAGGAAAAGTGCGCCACACTCTCTTGGGTCTTGTGTAAAATCTTTTTTTGATTCATTAATCAAAATTAAAAAGTAAAAGATTTACAGCATGGCAATGTATATATATATGCATTTACCCATTTACCAGTTTATTTTACATTTCAGTTACACTCAAGACTGTTTTCTACTCCTGATCAGGTAGTCACCATTATTTCTTAGAGGACAGTGATGAGGTTGTAATCCCAAAATTTAAAATTTAATTTAAAATGCGTTGAAATAGCATTGAAAATAAGTGATATTATACAGAAGTATTCTTTTAGATCTATTTTAACCTGAGTTTACCTTTATAATTATCTTATATTAAAAATTGAAATGAATTAATCTGTTTCAAGATACAGTATATCTGGCTATAAAATAAACTCAACAAAATCACAAGCCTTACCCATAAAGATGCCAGAGATATCCTTTCTACAAACCAACTTCAAATTCAAATGGCAATCACACTCCTTAAAATACTTAGGAATACATCTGACTACCTCCTTCAGCTCCTTATACAATGCAAACTATCCCCTTTAACACAACAACTCAAAAAAGATCTCATCCATTGGCAATCCTTTAGCCTATCATGGTCTGGCCGAATTGCAGCAGTAAAAATGACACTACTTACAAGAATATTATACTTCTTCTTGACACTCCCAATTCATTTCCCTGAAAAAGTGGCACAATCCCTTCAAAAAGCAATCTCTAATTTTGTCTGGCAAGGTAAAAAACCATATATCCAAATATCCAAATCAACTAAACCCAAAACCATAAGAGGCCTGGGAGTCCCACACATTTATAGATATTAAATCTGTAGTAGATTAACTTCCATAACCTATATACATAGAGACCCCAAACCTATATGACTTCAAATAGAAAACTCTTACCTAACTCCTTACAATAGTAAAGACGTGATATGGACACCACAAAAAGATCTCATGTTACCAACAACCATCTCTCCAACAACTGAATTAGCGCTAAAATATTGGGACAATTGGACTAGGAGGCTTAGCTTGAAATCCTTTCCCCCCCCCCCCATTATACAAGCTTGATAGGAAATAAAATCATCCCTCCTGGTAGACAATTTTGGAAAATTGGATCACCACCAACCTCAGAATTATGTCAAAATTCATACAAGACAACACTTTCCAAAACTTTAACTACTTACAAAATAAACATGACATTCCAAAAGAAAAATTCTTTCGATATCTCCAACTAAGACACTTTTACAACTCAATAAACAAAAACAAAATTCAAATAACACCCACTTTTATTGAGAAAATAAGCTGGCACTCCACACAAACTCAAAAAATGATATCATCCTTATACAATTCATTCTCAAAGACCTCTACACAATTTCAATGCCAATACATGACAAAATGGAGTGAAGATTTAAACAGAGAGATCCCAGAAGAATATGGTCAAAAATCTGGAAAAAATAAAATAAATCATCCATATGTGCAATTAATAAGGAAAAATCCTACAAAATAATTTATAGATGGTACCTAACCCCTCAAAGACTATCCGCCATATACAAAAAAACAGACGCTCTCAAACGACTTCAGAGGATATATGGAAACAGGCTCAATGCTCCACATTTGGTGGACATGCCCAATTCCACAGAATTTCTGGGGACAAATTTTAACCCTACTAAATAAGATATTCCAAAGCCAAATAACTCTGGACCCACTAACCTTTTAATTGGGAACCAAAATATCTCAACTAAATACAAAACAAGAACAAAGACTTGCATCCCACATTGGGAGGAGAAGGCATCCTTTCTGAATACTATTTGAAGGTTTACATCCCTTGAATTCTGGAGTGATTGTCATCCATTTTCCTAAATGGAACAAGGTTGGGACTGTTGTGAATATTAATGATGCACACTGTCTTGATATCAGCCATATTGGGAGGAGAAATCACACATTCTGAATATTATCTGAAGGCCTTTACCATTTGAAATCTGGTGAGCAGTTTGCATTTATAATCTGCTGCACTATTTGTGGTGTTTATACATTTTTTTCTTTCACACTATTTGGGTACGTTTGGGGTACACTGCTATCCCTCTTACATCACAGATTCAGGCACCATTGTGTGCTATTTTGCGCTTTCTTCACAGAATATTTGGTTGAATATTTCTGGATTGGTCCACATACTCAACGCATCTAAAACATTAATGGCAATAAACTGGAAAAAAACTAGACCTCCCTAACACAACATATCTAATTCCCAAAATTAACTCAATAAGAGCAATTGAACTCATAAGAGCCCACACCTATGATAGGACATATGAATATGAATGTCTCTGGTACCAGTGGAACACCTTCCTAGACTCACAACCACAATAGACAGCAACAAGACAACACTTAAAACTCAAATGTTAGAGATGCTTCTACTTCCCCCTCACTACCCCAACACAAGTTGATCACCTCCACACACATCCTATACCCCTCTCACCTCCCCACCCAAAATTCATAAAACCATATTAGAATTTTCACTTTTTCACTTTGTCACAACAGAACTACACATTTATAAACAAGAAAATGTTTAATTCATGCAATTTATATACTCTTTACTTCTTTAAGAAATATGTCAAACCACATTACTATGTATAATGTTTACCAAAAATGGTAAAATATTTACGCATGTATTTAATATCATTAAACCAATAAAAACTTTTAATAAGAAAAATAAATTTAAATGAATTGAAACAGTAGAGCCTTCATGCTTTTATACATATCTCCCATTTGCTGAAGGTTGGCCTTGACGAGTTCTACTATTCTACAGAACTTTCTGGAGCTGCATTGTACCTTGTACCTGCCTTCAGGGGAAAGTAGTGTCCTCCTAAAAGCATAAAAGGAGGAACAAAAATTGCATTTCTAGCATTATGGGGGTTATTGGCTAAAGTCAGAATAGTCACGTAAAAATCTTAATTTGCATCTATTTGCCACTTCCCAGTATTCATGTACTGAGAAAACTCTGTGATGTGGAAAATAAGTGACCAACTTGGATGCTTCCAACGGTAGCAGACTTATGAAGCTCATTGTATTACTTGTGGTGTGTGTGCAAAGGCAATTCTTCTGTTTTGACAGGAGGTGGAGTCTGTTGAAGTGGCTATAAGGATAGGTTTACTGATCAGGATTCAACTGTTTGACGTCACCAGATCAGAGCAGCAAATTAAGGAGTTAATGGCAGGGCCCCAGTGTTTTGTAAGGTGACTATTCATGCAAAAGTGGCAATATGACCTAGGGACAAGATTCATTAAAAATAGATGTAATATTAACTTATATTCAGCTAGTAGGATATGGTGAAAATCACGTTACTGCCCTTCACTGGTCAAATTAACATCACTTCACATCCTGCTACTATTCAATTGTCTACACCACAGCACTCATCCACCAGTATCCGTCTTCACTCATATCCCAAGACTATTTACCAATTAGTCAATGAGGAAAAGCAAATTTGTGACTCCCCCAGCATAGTGTCAAGAACTGACACAAAGTGAATTCGACAGGCACATTAGCCAATGAACCCCTATGTGTTTTGTGCAATTGTATCTGTTGAAGAACTTTTCTGTTGGGTTCAAGATAGTCAGTAAATTTATTTGTGTTGAAGACAACTGCTGTTTTCCTGCTTGAAATTCCCAATAAGGGAACTGCCATTTGAGTAATCCTTTACAGTAAATATCGTGAGGCAGAGGCTTTTATACTGACAGATTTGGGGGGCATTGGCAAGTTTATAATCGGCAAAGAAGCACTTATGTTTTTGGTTACAATTGCACATGATTGTCTTTTTATTTTATTAAATTGGAAAAGTACTGCCCAGTGGACTTCATAATTATAATTTTATTACCAATTACTTTTTGAATGATTGTCTGAAGCAGAAACTTTGCCTGCTTGCGAAGATACTGTAATAACAAACCATTCAGGAGCACAATATGCACACCTGCTCGATACAAAGTATACGTGATCATTAAAAATCAATATCAGAGTGTTATCAAACTCTTGATACAGTCACTTAAAGGAACAGTTAAGCAAGCAGAAGCAACTGCTTAATAAAGATACTTTTACCAAATTTACATGTAATTATAAGTAGTACTAGTAGAATTATAGAATCAAATATAATTTTTTAAAAAAAGAAAGAAAACAAAGAACTGTATTTATTCTGAACGATTTCCTGTCACTAGCTCTGTGTAGGGGGAATGGTCCTTAGTCAACCATTTACCTCGACATCACCCATTTCCATTGATTTCTATGGTGCTTTAGAAAGTACCCATTCAGGAATTTTGCCTGAAAGCCAATTTTTAAGCTAAATAGCTAAAATAATCATACTTCATACACAAAATTTAGAATTTTTAAAGTAGAAATTGAATACAGGTTAACTATCAATGCATTGTTTGTGTTTGTGTTAATGGCCTTTTAAGGCTTCTCCATTTTTCTTTAAAGTTCTCCTTTAAGACTGCCGAGCCTGCTATCGTGTTACTAGATGACTTTGATGTGGCAATTGAGCCATTGTTTCACCTTCTCCCGTATCTTGCTGGAGTGGACATTGTACAGCAAGAATTTGAATACAGTTTTCTCAGTTTAGCTCAGTCCTATATACATGAGGCTTGGACTACAAGTGTTCTTCATTTAAACATTTTGTCTTTTGGATTTTGCTGCACATGTTCGTAGCAAAAACAATTCATAGGACACCTATTCTAAATAAATGTATGTTACAAATGTGATTATTACCTGCGTAGCAGGCAGGAGAATGGCAAATTCATAGACGTAGATACAAATCTTATATGCTGCCACCTTTTGCTCTGTATATATCTGGAGAGACTGATTAGAATATTGGATATTTGTGGCTTTAAATTGCTTACATTTTCTAAAGTAAGTCGCATGCATTGGATTCTTTGTAGTTAGAAATGCAATTTTGGTTTGTCTGACAATACAGTATCATAAACTATTCTGCCAGGGAAACGCTATAACAATAAGTCATTGCCTTTAATTTAGCTATCCTATTAAAGTGCTTTATTATACCGACCAAATTTGATTAACTCAGTGGGATATTCTCAAGTTTATGAAGCTGAAGAAGTATAACTTTCTTTTGTGGGAAAAAAAAAGTAAAACACTAACTTTCTTGTTAGAAAAGTAATAAATTTGGCTTTCTACTGTGTAATGCACAGAAGCGAATAAAGTACAGCATCCACAGTGTATTTTAAACCAATGTATTTAAGAAGATTGTATCACAAAAACACTAACTGTACATAAGTACACCCACCAGATAATTGGGATATCAGTTACTTGTGCAGAACCACTAAATCCTGTATCTCAAGGGTTGAGACATACATAATAGATTCACATACTTAAATATACTATTTGGGAAAAAATACTATGGCTTTTTACCCATTGAAGTGAAAAGTGTCCTATAGCTCATTAAAGTAAGAGTAAATATATACTTGTTAACACCTCTCTTTGATTTAGAAGATGACAACTACATGACATCAGACCACTTGACTGTTGTAGAGGGTTGGTTATACAGTATAGTCTGCCTACCTCTTTAAGTAGAAGACTAAGGTGTAACTACTGTATATAAAGGCTTCTACTGAGGATCAATACAACTTTTTGGTGTAAAAGGGAATTTAAAAAAGTGAATTTTGATGTGGCAATAAAAGCTTTTAAAAATCACTATTTCTCCAGCCTTAAGTGGTCAAAAAACTTTTCAAATATTATAAATATCCCCCTTAGCCTTAGTTAGCCTTTAATTGTCATTTTTGTTAATTATCTTCACTTAAAGACAGCTGGATTATTAGCTCTACTACCAAATAATTGCATTTATTGGTATTTTCCCCAAAGAGGTTACCACAAATGGATTATGTTATGTGTCATCAACTTTAGAACACAACAGATCTAAACTTTTACAGATATTTAGTACTTTCCAGATAGTTCCCCCACTGCAAAATTCACCACTGGTTTGTGAACCTTGCCTTGTCCTCAGGAGAAAGACATAGACATTTTGTAAAATATTTGTAATAAGTAATGAAAATACATAATAAATCAATAATTCTTTTGTGCAAAAACATTTCTTGAATCTCCAGAAGTATGCCTGATGAAGTCAATAGATGTCTGATATTTGCCCATTAACTGTACATCTCATTCTTAATTCTGCCTGACCTTTCGTCTGTTTGTTACTATAACTTTGATTAAACTGGTCACTTATTTTGTTTTGTTTTTCCAACCCTGTAACCTTTCACATTTTATATCTCCAGAAGCAAAGTTAGGCCTAGATAAACACGCACACTGCAATGTGTCCAAGACTACAAAAAATCTTTCATTAATCCAGAAAAACATTTGTGCAAACAGAGTAAAGTGCATTGACAAACCTCTGTAACCTCTCACAGACCCTCAGACTGGGTTTGCCAGACATGTTACAGTTTCCCTCCTAATTTTTCTTTTTTTTTGATTGCCTACAACAGAATTGGTTCTTTTTGGAGATTTTAAATGCACACATATATTTTTTTTTAATTACAATTAATTCAGATCTCAGTTTGAAAGGTAACTGGTTGTTTTTCAGTCCATGAAAATAAAATATTAAAATTGTATTATCTACCTGCATACCAATAATTTATGATAGTATGGTATACTAATTAGAGCAATGTATCTGCCTCACTTTCTGACTCCCCACCTCCAGCAAAATTCCCTTAGAATGTATTATTGTCTAATGAGAAGTCCACTTCCTTTAGTGTTTCTGTTTCACATTTGTTAGTCATCTCTGGCTATCAGTATAAAATTACAGCTTTGTTGAAGAGATTTTGCTTCTATTTGATAATAAGCACATACCATAAATAGAAAAACTCACAGCGGACAAGTATTATCAGCATTGCAATGAAGTGACTGTCTGTTTGCCCATGCGTAAAGCACATCATACTTCTCTCTCTTTGTTATTAAGCTTAAGCTAAGATTTTTTGGACCTGTAAGATTACATCTCAAGTTAACTTTATAACCTCCATACTTCCTTTTCCTAGTACTTGAAGGGTATTGTAAATTCTTGGGGGAACCTAGCAGTTAGTAGACTATAAAGGCTGTGGACTTTGTCAAATCAATGCATTTTCAATAGACTCTTTATTTTTTTTCTTAGCTTTATCTTCAGTTTCTTTATTCTCCTTCTTTGTTGAACTAAACTCAGTATGGTTCCTATGATGTCATATCACATTAAAGCCTTGGTTTCAATGTTTTCTTTCTGTTTTTGACCCTAGACTCAATTGACTTGTTCTTTATGGATTATGATTCTTACCATATGACTTGACCTTTGCCTATTTAATAGATTTATTACTCTTACTGCTTGTCCCTGACTTCTGACATTTGCAGCTTGGTGGACTTTGTCATGTAATACTTTATGATAAGATTTTTTTTTTTGGCGAGTGACAATGCAAATGCTAAGATAATTCAAGGTAGCATATTACATCAATTGAGGGCGAAATTTATTAAAGTCGAAAAATAGTTTATCATCTAATTCAATTCAATTGATTTTGAAAATAAAATTGATTTTGATTTTCTACTTGAAAAAATTAGAACATTTATGAAAAATCAGCGAAAGAAAATTAGATTTGAAGAGAGTCAAAATCAGTTGAAAAAACAGCCAATATCACATTTATCGCTTAGTTGCCTCCTTATCGCAGTGGTAACTCAAGCATGAAATATTAGACTTAGCACTGCAGTGCTGATATTCCCAACACTGGGGTCCCACAGGACCCCCACACCTCCATCCAACATCATCCCCCATTTAGTGCTAAGCTAGGTGAGGGATCGCTAAGTGTAGGACGTGGCTCTTTAGCTCTCCTTACTCCTCTGTCCTTTTGATGTCCTTTGGGGTAGGTGGGTATGTAGAATTAAAAATAAGGAGTCCCTGGGACCTCTATCCCGTCACCATTCCTCAGTGATAGGCAGGGTGAGGGATCAGTGCTGCTAGGAGTGGGTCCCCAGGAGTTGCTCTTCTTCCCCCAAACCCATGTCCCTAAGGGCTAGATGGCATAAACAAAACATGTAGGGGTTCTGGGGACTCCTATACCCCCCAAGTCCAAACAACCACTCTTTGGGTTGTGGAAGATTGCTACTGGGAGGGGGTCCTGCTAGAACCCTACCTCTTTCCCGTACCCCAGTAACTAAGTGGGGTAGGGGAAATAAACTTGAGGTGGGACTCACACCTTCTTACTAGTGGGGTTTGGGTCAGTAACATCACCAATAAAAAAAATACAGAAAATGTATAATAAAACACCTCAAAACCCTCAAACAACACTAAAAAATCATTAATCAATTAGCACCAAATCTAAACCCAAGTGGTAATTGATTAAAAAAACACAAGTGCTAATCTATCAACTAACTCAAAGCTGAAGCACTATTCTAATAATCAGTTTCATTAAAATAACAAACTCCTTAAAAATCTAAACAGTTTCACTAAAAAAAGTCAATTACAAATCCAAATCATCACACAAAATAACCAATCAGTTCATAGAACAAACACACTTCCAAACCAATAATCAAAACCACACTTACCAAAAAAACCTAACCAATAAAAAAAAAAAAATCAATAAAAAAATACAACCAAATTACAAATAAAAATCATTAAAAAATACAAACAATAGGCATAATAAACAATAAAAAGTTCTGTCTGAGAGGAAACTTTTATACCCCAAGCCTCTTCCTTATTGATTAATTGCTCAGTGGCAATTAACCAATCAGCAACAGGAATAGAGTAGATAAATAAGGATTATTGCACTGGTAAGTAAGTGTTAAATGTGATATTGTTTTTTTTCTACTCATTTTGATTCTCTTCAAATCAAATTTGTTTCTTTTTCATAAATATGCAATTTTTTTCAAGCAGATAGAAAAAAAAATTGATAAAAATGAATTGAATCGATTCAGCCGATAACCCTATTTTTTTACTTTAGTAAATTTCATCCCAAATGACTATGTAAATGCTACTGTTAGCACATCATGATATCTTAATACATTATCTTCAAATGGCAGAGCTTTAAAATATTCAGAAAAATCAACCCAGCTGCATCTTTACACATGACTTTTATTTTGATTTCTATTTATCATCAGGAATGTTAGATCCTAACAAACACTTCAGTAGACAGTCTGGGGCTCTAAAAGGGCCTTGATGATTAATGGAACCTCTGAAGTCCTCATTTGTAAACATCTGAGCATTCTAACATATCTTCCTTGATCCTGTAGACCAGAGGTCCCCAACCGCTGGTCCGCGGACCAGGACTGGCCGTTGGAGTTTTTCAGCCGGTCCGCGGCGCCGCTGACAGCTAGCTCTGCAGCCCTAGATGAGACCGTCTTGTTGCAGGAAAAGAAGTCCAGTGCTCCCACTGATCCATGGAAATAAGCCTGGTGTTCCCACTTATTCTGAACCTATGGTAAGTTGCATCACATTCTCATTTTAAATGTCATAATTATATTATAAGTATGCACTAAGCTCCACCCCTCCATAACCCCGCCCCCATATGACCAAAGCTCCGCACCTGCCCCACCACCACCCCACCGGGCCATGGAAAACTGGTCTTGCTTAAAGCCGGTCCCTGGTGCAAAAAAGGTTGGGGACCTCTGCTGTAGACCAATGGTACCCAACCTTTTCTGGTTCAGTTTGCCTCCATTTTTAATTAAGGGGGGTGCTAGTGCATGGTGCAGTCCATTTGATGGTGATGGGCTTCCTGAGCACAGATTACCATCATACAACTCGGTATGATGCGGCCCCAGTCTGCAGTCTGGTGGTTGGGGACCTCTGTTCTAGTCAATCCCCCATCTCTTACCTAAGGTTTATTACAACCCTTAATTCCAGTCATTAATTCCATCTGTCCCTTAGGCTTGAAAACTTGGGCATGTAAGGTTCAATACTTACCCGCTCGGTCCGCTCCAGCGTCGGGCATCGCGGCGCCGCGGGTCCTCCGGGTTGCGGCCGCCGCACGTGCGCACTGACATCACGGTGCGCACATCGCGGCGGCGCACATTTTGAAAGTCCCTGGCGCGATCAGCTGACA
>WMED01013070.1:0-14568 GCA_019650415.1 Pipa parva
TCTTTTTTTCTAGACTAAACAAACCCAATTTTGATAATCTTCCTTGGTATTCTAGTTTGCACATTCCTTTTTATTTAATGTTCCACTTTATAAATGAGACAAAGTCAAGAAATGAAGGTGTGTGACTGCACGTTAGGCTTGAAGTTTCAGTTCAGCAAACCATCAGGATGGGCAAGTGATATTTCTTGCTCCCTTAAAGAATGGGGATACCCAGGCTTGGCTGAATCTTTTCACAGAAGGTTTTTTTCAAGACATATTTCACCACCTACCTGTAGCATTGTGATCATTTATTAATAAGCTGCCAACAGACTCCACAGACTTAATTAATTAGTCCATAATGATGGGAACTAATTAAGACCTCTTTTAGAAAAAGACTCATAACTGCAAGGTATTTTTTTGGTCTTAGGGATAATGTATAACGTTTACTGTAATAAAAAAAATTTTAAAAATGGGAGCAAACAATATTTTCAAAATGCAGTAGATCTGTACCAAAACTTTGTTCCCACTATGGATTTAGCTAGCTGATCTGGAGTAGTAACATACAAAAACTCCTTTCTGGATCTTAGCTTATCCATTCAGACCTAATACTACCTGACCTAAGTCCTAGGTATGCCTAACATGAACAGCTAGTTGACCTCCAACCCTAACCACTAGGTTAGGTAGGGCTGTCTGTAATGTGAGAAGTATTCGAAAATGGAAGCTTTGCACTCTTTATACATGCTTCTGCTTGCTCAGCTTGATGGCGTCACTAAACACATTGATTTGAAGGATTGATTAAATACATTGATTGAAGATAAAGCCCTGATAGTATGCACTATACTAAGGCCCTAATTCACCATTGTGCGAAGTGAGCCACGAAGCGTTCAGCTCACTTCGCACATGGTGTTATGCGCATGCTGATGTCCTGTGCACGGACATCAGCATGCGCATTAAAGGGATTCCCCCCGGCGAGAGCATTCGAGTCTCCTCACCGGGAGGGGAATCCCTTTAATGTACTCGCTGATGTCCGCATGCAGGACATCAGCGGGCGCATAATACCATTTGTGAAGTGAGCCGAACGCTTCGTGGCTCACTTCGCACAATGGTGAATTAGGGCCTAAGACACAAGGAAATATGTTGTACTGCTGCATAGTATCGCTCCTTACATAATCTTCTATAAAAATAAATAAAATGAATGCTAGTAATAATAAATAATAATGTTGTAGTCATCCATGTATTAAAACAGTCATTGGGGCTTATTCATAAAATTCTGAACAATCACGTAAACTCATTCATTTTCTACTTCCCCATATTTGGTATTCAGTAAAATCTGCCATGTGGCAAATTTGCAAATAATTCAGATGCTTATGATGGTCACAGTCTTGTGGAGCACTTCTCACCACTTTTGAGTGAAGGTAACCAGGTAATTAGGCTATTCATCAACCGGTGGAATCTATCAAAGTAGCGAATTAGGCAAAGCATATTGTACTGAATTCACCAGATTAACTTTGCCAGATCAAAATGACAAATTGGGGGTTCATGGCATGGCTTCTATAGTCCAAATGACTACACCACTCTACCCTACACCTTTAGCTTCTACACTAAGGGATTCCATTGCTTAATGAATAAGGAGTAGTAAATTATCGACCTACTTCTCACTTTGATGTATAAGCCCCATAGTCCTAGAGGAGATAGAAACGGTTTTTAGGAGGACCAACATATTAATTTAAGGTTTTCAGATTGGAGACTGGAGAACTTGGGACTGTTCACCTTATAAAAGAGGCATTTTCTAGGGGACATAAGTACTATGTACCAGTACCACTATAGGTTTATGAACATTTTTGCCAATGATAGTGCTAATGATGTATTTACATCTGCTGAAAATGCGAGAACGGAGGTTTCACCAACAACAGAGTAAAGGGATTCCTCACTGAAAGTTGAGCAATTATTTGATCAGGTTTGAGCTGGATGCCTTTCTATTAAGAAAAAAGATTTCTAGTAACAGAATCTAGTAGTGATTGATTTAGGTATGTTATTTTGTCAGCAATGAGATTGGCAGGGACATTTTCTCCCGCAAGGTTGAACTGGCAGCCTGCTTAAGGGTATTTTCACTTTCCTCTAGATCAGTGTTTCCCAAATGGTGGGTCGCGACCCGGTAGTGGGTCACGAAAGCAAAATGCCGGGTCACGAGAGCGCGTATGGGTTTTCATGACTGAAAACTAGTAATGGACTTCGCGCACGGCACCACTCATGAATATACGTGAGGTGGCCACTTCATGACGCAACACGCATTGTACGCCTTAAAAACACACGTGGCAGACAGGACTGTTCACTTGCCGCGAGAGGAAGCTCCTGCTTGGATCGAAACGTGTCCGGCAATCCTCATTAGCAGTGACTGGATGTTTTCTTGTACACACACACCAGGGTATGCAAAAAAAATCAGTGGGTCACGAAGGATAAGCACAAAAATAACCGGGCCACGGAAAAATAAGTTTGGGAAACGCTGCTCTAGATCATTGGTGGCGAAACCTTTTCGACATCGGGTGCTGAAAAGGTGATTTCACTCACTTGCGCCAACCCCCAAAGTGCCGGCGCTGATGAGTGACATCATTGCGCCTGCCATGGGGGAGGAGCACACCTGCGTTGGGTAAGGAGCGCTCCCCAACAAGCTAGTGCTCCTTCAGTGTAGGCCACAGATTTGGCCTGAAAACTATCAGGTCAGATCCGCGGCCTGTGCTGAAGACAGTGGTGGCGATGGCGCTCATGCCCACAGAGAGGGCTCTGCATACCCTTTCTGGCACATGTGCCATAGGTTCGCCATCCCTGCTCTAGATCAACATAAAAATTGGTTTGCAAAGGTTGGATTTTATTTGTTTTTTTTTCAACCCTACATACTATGTTACAATATATGCAATATAGATATATACAGTATATAGTGAATATTTTACTCACCAAGATATGATCTAAAATTGAGACAAGCTAGTGAAACCACTTTTCCATTTTTCTTCATATTGACCACAGTTATTTTTCATTACATTATGTAAATAGTGAATGCCATTTACTAACTCCCACATGGAAAGAAAAGCTTAGAGGCCCCCCAGTGGGAATTCCAGTGAAACTAATGTGTTTTTCTCTTTAGAAAAAAAGTATATTATATATGATGATAAATAGCTTGTGTGGGAACACAGATTTTCTATCAGTGCTTGATCAGGGTTACTTACGTGACACCAGCATATCAGTTTCTCCCAGCAAGCTTAGCTAAGAGTCATACCAGGAGGTGTAGTTTGAGTCATCACGCTACAAGATGCGTGAAATAATTACTGATTTACTTACAGACTTACTGGGAATGTAATTGATTGCTAAACATATGAATGCACTTGCATTGTATCTTTTTAACTGGCAGAAAGCGCACCATTTGCATGAAAACCAAACAACTTGCTTTACTCCACAGATCAGGTTGCAGCATTTATAACATTCTTTAAACCTTACTTTCCATGTGAAGGTTTTCCAAGAAACAGGTGATAGAATATAATAAACAAATAACAAGTAACAACAGGAAAACGAAACAAGAAATGTATATTATGTTTACTTTAGGGTAAAAAAAAAAGAGTTTTACCTTCTGTTACCCTTTAATTGGCTCTCGTTTTCCAGTGACTTCCTAGCAACAACCTGATTATAAGGCTAGAGTCACACTGGCTGTTTTCTATCTGAGCTGGAAAAATAGTCTTCTTTGTTTCCTGTTGGATAATTCACACAGGCAATAATGAGCCTAATTAAAAACATTTCAACTGAAAAACAGCCAGTGTGACCCCGACCTAAGAAAATTTCCATAAACTACAAATAACATCAGACAATGGCCAATACTTCTTCTTTACTTTAGAAAATATCATCCTAGTACAGCATTTAAAGTCCATTAAGCATGGTCCATAGTCTGGTGTTCCCAGTCAGACCCCTGGCATACCAGTTAAACAAAACCATATACTCAAAGTTTGGGAACATTTCCTTAGCACTGGCCAAATCTTTTGATTTACTTAAGGTTTTTTTCTCTAATATTCTTTATCTTCGCTAAGCAGATGTTTTCTCCCACACATTGGGGGATTTTTATAAAGACCATTGCGTCATTTTTCATTTTGTTGGACTTCCCAACTTATAAAGGACTGGAAAGAAATCATCAATATTGATAAAGAACAACATGGATAATTATTGATCAGTTGAAAGCAGCACACTTAGCACTGTTTTTTCCACGAGCCCCATGTTCCATTCTGGATCGATATTATCGATATCGTTTTTCAGCTGTGGTTAAGTGACTGGACCAACTCTATAGGAAATAATGGATTAACCCAACTTCAGTCAGGTGAACACTTTTGCCAGAACTCTAATTTTTCCAACCAGAGAGAGAGATAATTGGACCTATAAGAGATGTCCATCCAGTGGTGGCCAGGCCCTTTCCAGCACCGTCAGTTATTGTGTGACCAATATGGCTGTTGGTTGAGTTTGTTACTCCTCAAGTTGCGAGTAGAGGAATCTATGATGTAACAGTTATCCTGCAGATCCGCAATGGAGCAGTTCATGATGACCAAGGAGATACTGATTTATCTTACAAGAGAATGCTTCCCTATATGACAATTACTATAGGTCAAACCTTCTCAACTCCACTATGAAAACAGAGCTTGGTTATGTCCTTCCATAACCAGGCACAGGGAGTTCATCTACTTCATTGTAAAAGTAATTATCCAAGTTACATCAACAAGTGAGATCTTCAAAATACCACCTGCTGTGGATACTTGTCAACCAGAGTTTAGAAAGCTTATTATAAAAAAGGGGTGTGCATGAGACAGTCAGCCTAGTAAATTAAAACTCCCAGCATCCTCCTGTTGTTGATCATTGACAACCAAATGGCCCCATGTACAACATGCTTTTTTCTAGATGAGTGTCAGTTCTTGACTTATTTTGGAATGCTGAGAGTTGTAGTCACCAGGTTGAGGATAACTGTTCTAGATGCTGTGATATTGGAGGGGGTTAACAAATCTCTGAATGATTAGGATGCATCACAACAAGTCCTTTTGAAATTCATAAATCATTTTTTCTGTATCATTTGCATCTCTTTGCCACTAATCAGCTTTCTCTTTTTCTGAGTCTTGGCTGCATCAGCATTTTCTGCCATTTTTTTCCCTTTCAGTGTGCGATAACGCAAGCTCCCCCCCCCCCCAACTATACACACACATACTCTCCTTTCCAGCCCCCCCTCACCTTTTCATTCAGTATTTGCAGCTGGAAGACTTGCTTTCAGCCTTGTGTGCATCCAAGCAAACGTAATTGGCTGGCAAAATGAACACACTGCTGCATTGTGGGTCTCCACACGTAGATGTGCTTTCTGGTTGCTGTTTTGTTAGAAGAAGACACTTGCTGCGCTACACTGCCGAGCTGATGGATTGGACGAAAATGCCATATAAGCCATTTTGTCATGAAACTGTCAAACAATTTCCCAAAGCTTCACCATGGTATCAGAAGAAAACAGGCAATTATCTCTCAATTGAGCTTTTACCCCTCCTGAGAAATCAGAGGGGGATTCATTTTATGCATGTTAACAAAGCAAACCACAGAAAACCTCCTGTCCAAGCAGATGTCAGTAGCGCTGAAACTAAATAAGATGGTAGAATAACATGCAATGCTATTGGTAACCACTTATGACTTCTCCCAAGATGCTTAGTGGCCCGTTGGCTGCATTCCATTTGCATCTTCCATGATGGCTAGCTCCCACCTTAGGTAGTCCATGCTTATCTTATGCTGTTAACCTCTACTGTGCCATCAGAGATAACGGGTGGCAAGAATTTTTAATAATAAAAAACAGCTGCAACTTTTCTAATCTAACACAGTGGATCAGTAGATAATAATAATAGGGCGATATACCTGTATGTCTTGACCTTGCTCAGCTAAAATCTTATTTTATTTAAACTTTGCCTGCCCTTACTAGAATATACTGTAACTGTGTTGGTAAAGAGTCTGCCCTGTCTTTCTGTATGCCACACGCCTCAGATGGGGAGTTTCTGACACCAGTTATTATAAACAGGCAATGACATATTGGTGATGGCCTAGTGTGTATTCCCTCATGAGTAGAGTACATTCAGATTAACCCAAAAGGGGGATATTTATAAAAGGTGAAACCTCGGAATGAAAAATAATGTCAAAAAACATAAATGCACAGCAAAACTAATCGACAAAGGTCGAAATGGGCCCCCCCTTTATGTGAATATGGCATTTCAGCCCCATGTGTTACCCAGTTATCCCAGTAGATGCAGTGTTTGAAACTCCAGAAGAGATTATTTATCTAATTATTAGATTGTATGGATATACTGTACTGTAGCATCTATTAGCTTCTGTTTCAACTGTAAAAATGTCATTTATATTAACAGATAATGAAATCTTGGCAAAAGGACAGGCTTAGAATAATGTACATCATTCATAATGCTCAGACCTGGAAACTTGAGGGGTTTTGACCGGAGACTCCAGTTTGTGAACAAATGCTGGAGAATCTCTGAAGATCTTGGGGCCTTGTCTTGTCACATGCCCCACCCTCTTAGACCAATAACCCCACCTATATCTGCCTAACTCCACCCCCAAACCAATCAAATGTACCCCTGACTAAAAGCTCTGTCCCGTGATGTGCTGCAAATCCCATCATTAAGCTATGCCTGCTGTAAGCCAAAGCCGAGAGGAAGCTAATGTCCAAACCAGAGGGCCTTTTCAAGTTCCCAGGTATGATAGTGGTCACTGATCCAGAGTTATCTGACAAAATCTGAATCCATGGTCAGCCTTTTATGTTTAGCTTCTTACTTGTCATTTCTTAGGGACTGAGGCAAAATAGGAAGACTAGAAATTCAGGTTACAACCTATAGGTGGTCCCTGGTCCATGCAGCACAAACTGTAGTAGACACATCAATAAGGAGTAGAATATGGGCATGACAAGCCATACAGTATTAGGGGGTTATTCACTAAAGTCCGAATTGTTGCGTATAGGTGCGAATTCGCCAGATAATGACAGTTGCAATAGACTGCCACTGTCGCAGTCGCATCTTTATAACGAGAATATTGTTGCAGTTGTGACTTTATTATGAGAAAATTGTCGCAATCTTAGCATTAAAAAATTGCTGTGACTTTACAATGGGGAAATTGTCGCGGATTTGCTATGGGAATCCGCTGTTTGCGAATTTTACAGTCGAATTTGCACCTTAGTGAATAAGCCCCTTTAGTGTTTGGATGATAATGCGAATAAATGATATGACCAGAGAAGGTACTGTCTCACTTTGGTGCAAACTGCCAGAAACTTTGGGGTTGGAGAGTTTATTTCCCCAGGATCAACCATAAACCGGTAGGGTGTTTTCTTATTTACAAACCCAAATAACTGTTTTATAGTGTTATAACAAGCACAGTCAAATCCAGTATGTCTTACAAACACATGGTAAAAATACCAGACATCGATCACAACCAAAGTGGAATTTATCTGCAATTGCAATCATTTACTGAGGCCTAGTAATCCATAGCAACCAGTCACCAATCACTTAGCCCGCATAATGAAAACCAATTCTGATTGGTTGCTATGGGCAGTTTTACCTCAGAAAAATAATTGCCCCCTGTTAAATTCCCCAATATGTATATTTGTTTCCTCTAAAATATGGGAGATCCTGGTTAATGCTGAGCTACAATATCTGTTACTGTAGACACTGGCATTTATACAGTATATGTACATAGACTAGTCGGTCTTATTATCCTTTATTAACCCTGATAACGCTAATGTAAGGGGTCCCATTATTTCCCACTTCATCACTTATGTACCTGTCTTAGAAGCAGCAATCACAAAGCCTGATTCTGGTGTGACTGTGTATATCAGCTTTCCCAGCCATTTAAACACACATTAAACTGTGTATTATGGATCTTTCTTTTCTGTTCAGAGCTGTATGTGGTCATGATAAAAGAACGGTGGTGTTTTCCTTACAAACATTGGAATTAAAGTTGGGCAGCGCATTCAGCTCTGTCAGCACAATGCATATCATTTTACAGGTCCTCATCCTATTCATCAGCATCTAAAGCTTTTTCGGGGCCTGCCAGGACAAAGGAAGACACCTACCCAGTCTTTATGCTGTTACGTGGTGAGAAGCAGTGTCCTATTTTAACATATCACTGCTCATTCCCTGCAGACCTTTTTTAAGTCAAGATTAAAGTATCTGTGGTTATTCTTCAGCCGTTTGCTGCGCAAGCATAAAAGTAAAAAGCCAAGTGGAAGATATTCTGAAAGAGGATTGCGTTACATGAAAGGAAGCACCTTAAAACTGATAAATTCAATCTGTATATAGATATATATACCTGCATGTACCTACATTTATATAGAAAAATTGCAAATGTTTTGTCAAAATCTGATTTTTATTTATTGACTTACTAAAATATGCACATTTCAAAATGTATTATCTACACCCTAGGGGCTTATTCATGAAAGGCCAAATTCACAATTATTCGGCGCTTCCCCATAGCAGGTTATTCGTCAAACTTTGCACTGTGGCGAACTGGTAATTCTCTAACAGTTTAACATAAGGGGGTTATTCACTAAAGTCCAAATAGTTGCGTTTAGATGTGAATTCGCCAGATAAAGACAGTCGCAATAGGCTGCAACTGTCGCAGTCGCATCTTTATAATGAGAATATTGTCGCAGTCGCAACTTTATTACGGGAGAATTGTCGCAATTTTAACTTTAAAAAGTTGTTGCGACTTTACCAAGGGGAAATTGTAGCGGATTTGCGATGGGAATCCGCTGTTTGCGAATTCGACAGTCGAATTCGCACCTTATTGAATAACCCTCTTTGTGTCCTTTCACCACAATTTTGCACCAAATTAGGGTCTTCATTTTGTTTTTTAATGACCATTTGCCACAGTTTACAGGCGGGAATAAATGGAAATGATTTTGCCAATTAAAAGGTGATAAATTGGGGGCATGACGGGTTATTAGAACGTGTACTATTATGCTAAGTTTGAGCATTGGCGCACTTGTGCAGAGGTATACTCAGTGCCGGCTCTGGGTACGCTATATTTATTTTCCCATACTGATTCACTTAGCACATCTTGATGAACAGTGAAGACTAGTCTATCATGGTTATGACAAAGGAAAGGCTGAAGACCCCCAAAACATTGTCTTTGTACCCCCATAATGGATGGTTGAATAAATGGTTAAGCACCATTTCACATTTTTTGCTGTGTGCAGTCTTACTTTTTTGTATAGACTGGATTTTATGCAGCTAAGTATATAAGACTATCACCACAATATAAATATTTCTTTGAAATAAGGAGACTGCACTCTGGAAACCATTTTCAGCTATTGGGGGATGTCAAACTGTTTGTAAATGTGCTGACAGTTTGTAAAAATAAGCTTATATTTTCATGTTTCACTGTCCTGTGCCTGTTAACTACACACAATGTTCCCTGCAATGTTTGCGGGACAGTGTTGCGTTAGAAAGTCCTAATTAATCCCTGGAACTGTTTTTTGCTCTTAAAGGGTATGTAAACCCTGTCTATGAAGAAAGGGCCATTTACCTATTGTCAGGCGAAAAGTTGATTATGAAACTTGTGACTCACCTCTTAATTCAGCAGAGCTCAATATCCCCCTGTACCTGCTTTGTCTCTGTAAACAAGTTCCCTGTATGGGCAGTGTAGGGTTAAAGCCACTCCCCTTCCTCTCCCTGGCTTCTCTCTCCACAGGTAGTCTGACAGGTCTTATCTGCTCATGCTCAGGGTTATAAACAGTCTTTGTAGCCAAGGAGAGAGGGAGGGGTGTTCCCCACAAGAACAGCTCTCTGTATAGTGAGTGTTGTCACTCAGGGGCTGGGCTTATCGGCATTATACAGGAAGAGTCTGTACACAGAATGGGAGGGGGAGCAGGGGTGTTTAAACTAGAAGCAAAAGCTACTGATCCCAAAATCGTTATTACATTTTCATGTGATGATAGCATTAGATGAAGTTGAAATCAAGACCAGATTCATAGATTATTGAAGCCTTGAGGAGCTTTGTCTCATGAGACAAAGTTGGTAGGAGTCTTGTCTCCACAGTGAAATGATGATATTGGTAAGAAATAAAAAAATGTATTGAAAAATCTTAAGGAATTTTAGATTATCTATCCTATAGCCATGCAGTGTTTCTTTAACACAGCTGTATGTTTATTCAATTTATCAAAGAATATTATTCAGACACCCAACTTCAGTCCAGTTGAAACAGTAAATTGCTGACATGCAAGCGGTTATGCAAATTGTGGCTCGCCTCATCTCAGAACAATAAGTTTTACATTTGACATAATGTAGTAGGGCACTCATTTAACCTTAACCCAGTTAGCGGCTTCACAACCACCGGGTGATGGAGCACATTGATCGTGTAAGCAACTTGGTGAGCCTTTTAGAGATTCTGAGTATTTGTGATAAACACAAACACTGAGAAATGGGTTTGAAAATAACCACGGTTGATAGAAATTCCTTGTGTGTTATTCATTCGCAGCTTTAGATAGGAAATCAATAAAATGTTTGTTTCTAGAGAATGCCAAATTAAAGTCTTGTTTTGTTTAGAAGTAACTGCACCGTTCCAGCCGCTGTTAGTTATTATTGACTGACTCGAGCTATCTGCAATTCAGTTTTAAAAGCTTGAACCAATATATTTCCTTTCGCTCTGTTCTGGGAAGTCCCAGCCTATTTGTTTTTTTCTTGAAAAATGAAATGAAGTTGGCAGTTAAATCCACTTGTATTTAAAGGAGAACTAATGCTTATTTTGTAGAGGTGATTCTTAAGTCGGGGTGGGGGGGGGGAAATACTTACCAATCACCTTGATCACTTCACCTCTGACTTCTGCTTCAAGATGGGAACAATGTTTTTTCCCTTCTGCTGCAGTGCCGCAATCCACATCACTTCCTGTTCAACATCACTGAGGTGTGAACAAGAAGAGAATCTTGACACTGCAGAAGAATAGTAAAGTATATGGAAAATTATGGCCATGGTTATGGTTCCTGTTTCACATTATGGGTTTAATTCACCAAGCTCCGAAGTGAGGTGCGAAGCGTTCTCCTCACTTCGGAATGACGGATATGCGCTCGCTGATGTCCTGCACGCGGGCATCAGCGAGCGCTTTAAAGGGATTCCAGTCTCGGCGAGGCAACTCTTGTGCTCTCACCGAGACTGGAATCCCTTTAATGCGCTCACTGATGTCCGCGTGCAGGACATCAGCGAGCGCATATCCGTCATTCTGAAGTGAGGCGAACGCTTTGCACCTCACTTCGGAGCTTGGTGAATTAGGCCCTATATATGTAATTAGCAGACAAATCCTGTTCTTTATACTGTGCATAAGGTACCAGTAATACATTAAAAAACATACCAGTTGGGCTGCTCAATCCATGTAACGAGTTGAGATATTTTCATAAAGTGCAAGTAGAAAATTTGGGTGCTCCGGAGCAAGGATGAACTCCAATCCAATTGGCAAAATATTCAAAAGAGTGATCTCTGGCACTCCAAGCGTAAAATCAATAAGTTTTATTAGTTGATCATATTAAAAACAGGTACAAAATTTTTTTTAAAAAGGGTTATAAGCAGCACTAGTAATACATTATACATCTTTTAATAGTTAAGTCAAAAAACAAATGGATTTTCTGTGCATTCTTGAAGATTTTTCACTAAGTATCCAAGGGACTAATGAATGATATTAAATACCTAAACATTTATCATGATTTAATATGATATAGATTTAATAGATATACAGTAGATTTCTTTCTTTAAAGTTCTTTTAAGCAAGCTATGTTCATTATACAAGATGTGTAAATTACTTTCCTTTAGGTGTCGATAGGCTGGTGAATCTTGACCTCCTAGGCTGAGCAGTACATTATTAAACAGTTGTTTCATCTCCCCAGTGTACAGGATTGTAAATTCCACGTTGTTCTGGATTGTCTATGCTCTGCAGTCCTGAGACCCTCCCAGAAACAAGAGCTCATGTCATTTCATTCCAATCCTTAGACCCTATGATTTTCTTGTGTCGTCTTTTATCTCCAATCTCCTACCTCAGTGATGCACAACCTATGTCCCGCGGGCCATATCTGGCCCGTGACGCGGTGCTATCCGACCCACAGTCCAAATTCCAAAATCCAAATTGTTGCGTATAAGTGTGAATTTGCCATCTAAAGACAGTCACAATAGACTGCTACTGTCACAGTTGCATCTTTAGTGAGAATATTGTTGCAGTCGTGACTCTACTATGGAAAATTGTCACAGTTGTAACTTTAAAATTTGTAGCGGTCACGACTTTGAAGCGACCCGTGACACGTATGTTGGAAATTAATATGGCCCCCAGGCAGAAAAAGGTTGCCCATCACTGTCCTACCTGCTTTACCCCTCTACCCTCAGGAATAGGCCATGATGGCTTAGACAGAAGCTTCCAGGTCCCACTCAGGCCTGGGTTGACCAGTAGATTTCCCTGTGTCCTAGTGGGTCAGTCAACACTGGCTCTGCTGCTTTGCTTATATGTGGGTGTTGTGAGAGATATAGTTTGATAAAATTATATTTTAAACTCAGGTTTGGCAAGTAATGTCATCTGGGAGTAATATATGTAAGCAGCATGTATTGCATTGAATATACTGTATCTGTTCTTTGTTCTAACTGTGAATGAGGGGTGGGCTTGTAGCTGGGGGGGTTAGCAGAGTTAAGCACCAATGAGCTCAGGGGTCAATTAGCATGAAATACTCCCAGCTATGTAAATAGCCATTTACAGTACTACTAGCCAATGTTGAGACCACCCTTTTCCTGTGTCATATATGGTATATAGTGTCTTGTAAGGGGGAATAAAGTCAGAGGTTTTACATTGATACCAAGTGCTCTAGTGTCTGTGTGAATTTGTATGAGCGCTTATACTCCAATCTCATATCATTTGAAAACCACACAAAGAGGATGAAAATCGTTTAATTGCGATGACAGTATCTTGAGTATAGAGAATATTGTTTTAAGCACACCTTCCAAATACAGCACCCCAAACATCCCCTTTAATTTAAGTCACTAACTTTTGCATAATCAGGATTATCACCATTTTACTGAATTATAGTTCATCGGTGCTTGGGGCTTTAGTTGCATTTTAGATTGCGAACCCAATATTTAAAAAAAATTGCATTGCTGCAAGAAAGGAAGTCAGCAAGAAAGCAAATGTTCCATGTTTTGTAATGCATGGATGTCAATTGGGAACCTTGCTACCATACTGCTCAGATGAACAACAGGGAACCACACTGAGCCTTTTAAAAATAGGCCTCTTCTCTCTGCTTTGCTAATTAGCTGGCAGACCAGTTACTGGGGGGAGGCTGAAGTGATGAAAGATTTGTACACATATATATCTACAGTACATTAATGCTGCAAAGCATTCACTTTATGGAGTTATTTTTATTGCAAGTGTTGCTGACTTAACCACCACATTTCTGCGACAGGAACATCAGCAGTGTCACAAGGTTAGAAATTAAACGTGATTTCATAATAAGTACGCTTATGTATTAACTATGCACTTCATAACCATAGGGGCCCGTCTGCCACAATCAAAGTAACCCTACACCATCTGTGCCTAATTCTCCCCAGTTCCCAGAAAGATAGCAGGAGCGGAGCTAAGGGTTGGGTGGGATAGGAAAGGGGCCCCCTGCTGCCCGTGAACCATGGCCGGGGGGGGGAAGGAAATTACACTACTCCTTCATAAGCATACCTGGGAACTGTCAGGATTAGACAAAGATATTCAAGAGTGGAATTCACAAACATAGGTATTGTATTTGAAATAATCTAATCATTTGAATCATTTTATTAGTTGATGTTAGTTAAAACACCAGTGCAAATCTGCGCCCATTTTTATGAATTTTTCTTAAGAGTTTTAATACAGATCTCAGAGTCTTAGGGTTAAATCCGCCCAGTCTCATGTTACCACTAATTTCAAAATTCCCGGAGCATTCATCTAAACACAGCTGAAGAATTAAAAATGAAGCACAACCGTTAAATCACAGATAAGTATATTAATTACAGCACTCACCATCAGGCATTAAAATGGTCATTTCTTAAGCGTGGGACCCCATAGATGTACCAGTACATAGTGAACTTGTACACTCCATGCCTAGAAAAGGCAGTGGAGTGTTACTCTATAGTTGTATTTAATAAAGTTTGTACCCTTTTTTGCAACCCTTGATTTTAGGAAAATTGCCTGACTTCTTTATATTACAGGTGTGACTGACATATCCTTCTATGTTATTCAATATATGTTTAATCCATTTTTATAATAGTCATCCGTTCATATGGGCAGGTTCTTTGTATTACAAGTGACTTTTTGCAGGATTGTAAGAAACTGTAGTGTTGTAGGAAGCATCGACTACTTCATTTTTTTTTTTTCTCTTTCCAATGTAAAATTTAGGGCAGTATTTCAGAAAATACCACATATGTTGCCCATTTTTCCTCAGTGCCAGAAGTATTTTGGATGATTTAATGATCCCTTTATCTCATCTGATAAAGGGGGGAATTCACCATTGTCCGAAGTAGTGCGAACAGTTCGGGCGACTGCGCC
>WMED01013071.1:0-14567 GCA_019650415.1 Pipa parva
TGACAGTGATCACTGTTAGCAGGGACCGAGACCACATTATTAGAAATCAGCATCATTACCATACGCATCATAGAGAGATCGCAGCCTTGGATCCTCCCTCTGTGACCTGTCGGGTATGTAGAAGGCAGTGACGTCACGCGCGTTGTGCGATTTCTAGGGTTTCCGGGTTTCTACCAGAAATTTTATTACATCAAAGGGTTCCCCTGAAGAAAAAAGGTTGAAAAACACTGACTTAGGTTATTGTTTATAGATCTGATAAGGATCGCCAGTGGGTCCCTCTTTAAATGTTTAGAACTTTCATTTTATAACGTCATAACTGTCATCTATAAAAGGTAAACAAATGATTTGTCATCAATGACTGGAAAAACAACAAACAACAGCGGTTATGGTAACGTAAAACGTTCAATAAGAAAGTTAAGGTTCATTAGATTATTTAATAAAAACAGGATTCTTTAAATCTTTCAATGTCATTAAAATAAAAAAACAGAACCACCCAGAGTAGGGAAAGGTACTCATTACCGACCTATTCTTACACATCCCCGCATCGATTGGTTCCCTGGTTCTTCTCCTGCGCATGGTAAAACATCGCTGCCGATTAAATCCCCTGCAGTGGTGTCTTCCAGTGGAACCCTATTTACATTGCTGATTGGCTGTGAGATCATAGAGGAACCGCTACACTGTTACTTTTCTCTATTAACACTGAGTTCTTTATTATCAGTGTGTGCCTGGAGTCTACCCAGAGAGCACAGGAGGAGCAATATTATCAGTATAGTTCAGAAACACTTACTCTGCTCCAGACAATAATAGCAGAAGGGGCTGGGGAGGGGGGGAAGGCGGGGACGTTTGCCTACTTTACTGGTATGAACTCAGTGGGAGATCCCTCTGCAAGCACTGCTCAGGGGGAACAAAGCATCTGTGCAAGGCAGAGGGGTTTTACATAGGAGGATAGTTACAAGCATGCTCTGTTATGGTGAAACTCTGAACAGAAAACCCTGAAGGTTGGCAGGAATAAAAAAAAAAAAGTTCCCCTTTAATCAGCTTGTAAACGTTTGTCTTTAGAAACCCAACCAACATCTGTCAGATCTGTAACTGAGACCACGTGCAGAATTCTGAGTTGATCTGAAGACCCTCCCCAGTGTGATTTGCACAGACAAGTCTAAACAGTTGATGGAGTGACCCTTTCTCAGTTCTGTGCAGTTAAACACTTCATGTAAATCACCCAATGAGACACAGGGTTTGCTTCCCAGACACACAACTTTCTGCTTTATTTTTCCATTTGCCTGTAAGAGGAACACAGTGTGATCCATCGGATATTCCATGCAGGACAGTAAGTATCAGCCATACAATGTACATGCATGTTTCTGATGAAGTCTTGAAATGTCTGCTGTATATTTATGCTGCTTATAGTATAAAAGCTCTACGTACACATTTGGCATGAGTTTATAGTATTTCTTAGTAATGTTTGGGGTAACAATCATGGAGTCCAGTAATGTCATTCAGAATATGAACACAAAAATGGTTGAAGCCCTATTACTCCTGTTGAATAATTAGAAAGATGAGTACAGTGGTATTAATTAATTAATAATGAACTATTAGTCCAAATAGAGTGTCATATAATAACACAAGACTCATCTTTCTAATTACTCAGAAGCTGAAAGACTTTGTACATTAAAACTGAATTTGCCTGTGTATGCCAGGCTAAATTTAAATGGAATATTTAACGGTATTTAAGGTTAGATAAAGCATAGGTAGATTAGTAATTAAAACCAGCTGACCAAAAGTGAATCTGTAGTATATGAGGGCTGTATCAGGCAGGGAATTCCGTGGATGAACGCTCTTGTCTTGCTCTTACCGAGATCTCATAGGGGAGAGGCTTGAGAGACAGTCCATTAATGCAGTCCATGGTGGGTATCTCTTTAGGGTTGGCGTGGAAAGAGCACTGGTGGAGAAAGACTGCTGTAAACAGAAAGACCTGTATCATGGACAACTGTTCTCCAATACATCTCCTTTTCCCCATTGAGAAGATCATGACACTATTAGCAATATCTTTGTTCAATTGTCCATCTGCATCCAGGAACCTACTTGGCTCAAACTCCTCTGGATTTAACCATTTGGACTTATCATGGTTGACTGACCACTGGTTTACAAACACCACTGTATCTTTGGGAATATAGAACCCATCTATGATCACATCACTGGTGGTGGAATGGGGGATAGTAACAGGTACAAAACTAGTGTAGCGAAATGTCTCATATATAAAGGCTTGAACATAAGGGAGCTGACATTTATCATCTGCAGTTGGTAGCCTGTTGCGTCCCACCAAAAGATCAATCTCTTCCTGCAACCTTAACTGAATATGAGGGTATTTAACAAGTAAGAGAATTATCCAGGAGAGTGCAGTAGCATTGGTATCTTGTCCTGCCCCCAAAATATCTGTTATTGTCCCTTCCACAAACTCATTGCCCAGTCCTGTTTGTGTTCCATTATCTATGAGACTTATGAATGCATCAGACATGTCTCTGGTGATATTTGGGTTGTATGTATCCCTGTGTTGAGATATTTTGTCTTTAACAAAGTCATAAAACTCTACATTTAGCTCTCTGAAACTCTTATAAAGGCTCCTCACTGGGTTAGGAAAAGCTTGCAGCCATGGCATGATATCCACAAGGCTTCCAGCGCCCACAGTCTGTCCAAATTTGTCATTTCTTCCAACCAGGGCTTTAAATTCTAGATCGTCATGGCTATAACGCTTACCAAAGCACAAGGCACATATCACATTAGCAGTGGACACTGTAAACTCTTTGGAAGGATCAAAGTATTGTGCAGTAGAACTCAAATGCAGAAAAATCTGGATGAGGTCCTTAGCTTCTGCTACCACATGCTGCTCAAAGAGTTTTTGGCTATTGCTGTTAATGGTAGAAAAAGCCCGGAGGGTTGAATGGGCAATTTTTTTCTGAGACTTCCAGAGAGTGGAATACCCAGAGAATGCTATGCTTTTACCCCCTGAAACTACCTGGAAGGATGAGAAGTTTGGTCTCCCTGCAAATTGTGTGCTGTGCCTCACCAGTGCTTCCCTTATAGTGGAATCTCCGTTCAGAACTACAACATCGTGCCTGCCCAGCCTGATCTTGAATACATTCCCATATTTCTTTGCCATCTTACAAAAGGTCAAATGGGGCAGTTGACCAAGTTGCATTGCATTACCCACCACAGGCCAAGGAAAGGGTCCAGGTGGAGATTTTTTTTGTCCATTGTTCCTTACCCACAGGCATACTTCTAGACAAACCAGGGCCAAGAAAGAAAACATGAGTGCTGGTTGTAGACTGTCTTTCCATTCTCCTGGTGGTTCTGGAATGGTCTCAGCAGCTTCCATTGGAGTCATCTTTTGTCTGCCAGGAACACAAGTCTAGGTTCTTTATCCTTATATTGGCAAGTAAGTAAATCTTCTCTCCAAAGTTATTTATTTACTTATTTCCATTTGAGTACCCCGATTCTTGCGCAGTAGACCATTCAATGGCTGCTTACCTGCAAGAAGGTCCTGATTGTAGCTGAACCTACAAATCTCTCTCTAGCTGCAGCCTCAGAGTCCAATTTCTTGTTAACCCTGTGTCTTTCTGATTGAGTTTGGTGTGAATGCGGGGTCTGTGTCCTTTTAAGTATGCAGAAGTATAAGGGGCAGAGCTTTTCTCCTCCCATTCAAATGGTCCCAAGGTCCCAACCAGCCCATAAGCTTTATGAAACTTGCTTTCATTTAAAATATCAGCCTTTTTTTTCCAGGAGAGTTCATTAAGTTGTTAGAATAATCACTGTTGTCTTTATTTTCAGTTTCAACTGTTATTTTCCTATAATTTATTTTATATATAATATATATAATTTACCCCTGTGTTGTTGCTTGTGATGTTCTGGACTCATCATTTTATTTGGTAAAATTCTGTATTATTTTTAATTACAGCGAAATAGGATTGTGCCTATTCCTGTCACATCAGGGAATAAAAACTCGGTATATTGGGCAATTCTGAAATTCGGAGAATTTTCAATGCTTCCAATTCATTTGGTCATTGCATTAGCTGATTTATTTCAACAACGCTCACTTGGTTCAACTATGTAATCTGAGTGCATTTAACAATTACAACCGCAGACTGAATCGAGGCAATAATCTGAAATAAAATCTTACCAATAAAATGTTATTCACTGTTTTGGATAAGCTACAGATATGGTCATTGGCTGGTTCATGCATTTGTGAGCTGAAAAAGAAGATGAATAATTAGAAAGCCCACAAGAGATATGAGCAGGAGTAAATATCAGGATGAGAATGGAATGCTACATAATAGTTCCCCCATTGTAATGAACCTCAGTTACTTGTGATAATACCTAGCTGCTGTACTACAATACCCATCATGCCCCAAGAGTCAGTTGTGGAAAACTGGGCCTTGCCCATATTGTGATGCTTCAACCTCAGCATTTTTCAACTGCTATAATGCATCAACTGCTGCAGAACAAAAACACCTAACATGCCCCAAAAGCGATTTGCTGTAGAATGCTGGGGGTTGTAGTTCTACAATGTAATAATAAAAAAAAATTAGTAAATATCGGTCTATCAAAATTTAAAGGGAACAATCTCAGATGACATTCAAAGTATGTGATATAGGGGCAACAGTGTAAAAAGCAGTCAGAATGCAAATGCAGGACTGGGAGTTTAAATACTGCAAGGCACCTATATCTGCTTCCATCCTGTATTCATATACAAAGCCGTACAACTGCAAGGACTGAGGAAGAGGACTGTAGCATGAAACAAATCTCAAAGGACACTAACACACAAAAATAAAAAAAATTAAAATTTCTGCATAACTTTATACTTAATATATATAATGTGTATGTCCAAAAATGTATAGAAAATACATTTTTACTTTAAAAATACACGTTCACTTTATTGGGGTTTGTGAAGCACTCCATGCATGATGCATGTGTTTTATGTGTAGTTTCATAGACAGCAATTGGACAAGGCAGGGGGTTTGTTTACTAACGGATAAAACATGGCTGCGATCAGCAAGCAGTGAAATGTACACAAAGCAATGCAAATAAGGAATTCAGTTTTATAGAGAACATTATTTACAAGGACTATTTATTTACAAAAAAACTGATCCCTCTCAAATGTACCGTAGGTATTCCTGTACAGTGAATACTGTGCTTGCGCATTTCCACTATATGATTTATATTATCCAATTCTAGCATTTGGGAAATTCATTTAAATGTCAGCAGGGCTGTGCAATTTTTTTGGTTGTGGTTTGTGTGTTAAATTTTAATGCTTAAATGAAAACAAAAAAACTTGTTTATACTAGGGGTGATTCTTAAGATTGAAGGGGGCAAATATTTACTGGCTGGGGTTTTATGCTTCATCGATGCCACTGCTTTGTATAACTTGCCCATCTCCTAGGATCTGTACGGCGCTGCTGCCACCCTCTTCACTTCTTGTTCTTGTGAGATTTCGGCAAATTGAGCAAGCGCAGAAGCAGTTTTACATCAGTTTTCTGCCACTGCGCTTGTTCAATTGGCCAAAATCGCACAGGAACAGGAAGTAAACAGAATCACATTGCTGTGAAGAGCATAAGAATTCAATATGTTTCTCAAAGCAGAAGGCAGCACTGGGGCATAAAATCCCTACCAGTAAACATTCCCCCCCCCTCTTAAGAATCACCACAGTACAAACAAGTATTTATTTCCCCTTTAAATAAAGAGCAGGTGTATATAAAAAAAAGAATAATCTCATTTATACATATAAAGTCATTCAGGAGGTAATTCAGGAAAGAGCGAACTTACCTGGCGATTCTTCGATTCACCTCGCCGAGACAGGTACGCACTCCCTGTTCTCCTGCATGCGGAGACCAGCGAATGCTTTAAAGGTACTTCGGCTCACCTCGCAAGACTGGAATACCTTTAAAGCATTCGCTGATCTCCACGTGCAGGAGAGCAGGGAGCGCATACCAGTCTCGGCGAGGTGAATCGAAGGATCGCCAGGTAAGTTCGCTCTTTCCTGAATTACCTGTATGCTATCAATTTCTTCCCACTGGGTTGTGGGCTGTAATATGCACATTATGGTTATTTAATTAAGACTGTGATGTATATAGTCAGGGAGAATTGTGGCTGAAGAAACAGTTTACTGATTTCCATTAGTTTTAGTGCCAGTATAAGTCCCAGTGTGTGCAACTGGTGCACCTGTCCGAAATAAAATATTCTCCCTTCCACAGGTCAACATAAGCAATCTATATACTCCCGGGCCAATGTATGTGTAACTCCCAAATGGGGGTGTCGGAAGGTTCCATTTGCTTTTAACTTTTCCTGCCTCTTTTGTTTTTATTTTTTTCAGTGCATTTTTAGGTTAATGTAAGCCGTGGGGTAGTAAAAAAAAAAAAAAGGCTTTTTATATGAAGTTCTTGGAAGTTAAAATAAATAAACGAAAGAAGGTAACAGCCCTAATTAGTGGCGCTACCTCTGCGTGCTTCCTGCTAATGTAAGGCCTGCTTTCGTGTAAGCTCGCCAGTTAAACTAACAAATGATTTCCTTTTGCCTCTTGCTCAGATCTCACGTTTCTCACCCTTGAATCTTGTTTGACTTTATCTCATTTGGCAGGGAGCTGCTGATTACAACAGCCGCAAAGTGAAATTGGTTCTGATTGTTTCAGGTTAATGTGTAGGGAATAAAAGTGCTTCTGGAAGCATCAAACATCTTGTCCTGCAGACCAGAACATCTGACTTCTCTTCAGTCGTCTGCACAGCTGTTATCCATGAGTGGTAAGGGTTATGGATCCCTGCTGTGGCTTTGTAGCAGCTTCTAAACTGCAGCTTCCAGACAATAGTGGTTCAGCTGCCAGAGAGCCAAAAAGTAGTCTGTGTCTTAGACTTAGTGAACAGAGACGTTGGTTAATCCACAGCCACACGTGCTAATGGTATCGTTGCACTTGGAATTGTTGCATTTTCACCAAACTGTAACACAGACATTGTGTTCAAAGACCTGCATTGTTCACTTGATGAGTAAACATCAGTGGTTGGTTCCACTCCAAAAACTTCACCTCAGAAATGCATAAGTCCTTCTGAAAACATGGATGTGAAATTGATAGTGTGAACCCAGCCACAGAGTCTGAGAGGGATCTCTGTACATGGTCATTATTGGTGTCACATCTCTGTTAATCACACACTATAATTCTACTAGTTCTAGGTCAGGGGTCGGCAACCTGTGGCTCTTGAGCCAGATGTGGCTCTTTTGATGACTGCATCTGGCTCTTTGACGGTAACAATGCTCACATGCAAGCACCACTTGTTACAGTCTGCCTGCTAATCACTGGCAAGCACCGCTCGTTACAGTCTGCCAGCTAATCACATGCAAGTGCTGTAGAGACAAAGCTTTCTCAGCGCTTCTAGGTTGCTAGCCACATATGATGTCAGCGGCTCCAGACTCAAAAGCGCTGAGCAAAGCTGCAGGTATATGGCTCTCTCAGCCAAAAAGGTTGCCGACACCTGTTCTAGGTGATAAGGGTCATTGTCTGCATTCTAAGCCATGCGGGTAATTGTTGCCTTACTCTGCTGGATGTTTCCACCTCAGCAAGTCACCCTTAAGGGGCTGGATACCTGGGTACTGCTGAATACTGTGACTTTAGAACGTCTTGAGTGGTAGATTACTTAGATTGTAAGCTCTTTCAGCGAGGGTCTTCATTACTTTGTACCAATTCACAGCACTTTATAAGCACAGTGTTTATTGGTTACTACTCACTGGTCATTCACAGTGTGTTACTGCACCAGACACAATCCAATTGTTTAAACAATATTACGCGAGGTATATCCTCCATTGTTTTTCAATTCTACTCCAGCGCAACCTCACATTCGTTTCCTACGAATCACATCTTCACAGTTAATCATTATTGTGCAAAATTTGTACAGAATTCAAAGGGTAGAAGCCTCACTTCTTAAAAAGCTGACAGATATCAGATAAATTTTAGCTCACAGAAGCCACTGACAAAACATAACAACGACGTGACTTGTAGGCAACTTTCAAAGATGTTTAGAATAGTGAAAAAAAAACAGGTATCGCTTTAAACAAAACTGACCTTGTACATTTATTTACAATTACTTAAGATGTGGTCTAAGATCTATGAATGGACTGTATTATGCCTATGTCCCTTGAATCTATTGCTCTTTTCGCACATTATAAAATAGTATTAGCCTTTGCTATAAGGAACTGGCACTCCATACTGTGACCTAGCTTATTGATTGCTTTAGATCCATTTCCTCAACTGTTCTAACTAAAATAATACCATCGAATGCATAAGTAGATTGTCTATATATGTGGTCCAGGGGCATAAACTTCCCTCACTGCTGTGAGCAAATGTCCACATCCAGTTATTGACCCTACACAACTCATTGTCATCTGCAAATACAGATACCTCTACCATGTAAGTTTAAAGATAACTGATCCCTGCAGTACTCCAATTGGAATATGTTCTATTTATGACATAGTTTATTGTTGCATCAGTTTTGAAGGAACAGTATTGGTGTAAAGACAAATAGTCCTAAACCAGTTTACTACTCACCTCCTCGGCTGATTAGGTTTTTGGCAGGACTGGTTCTCCATGGAACCATGCTGCTTCTCTGTGATCAATTTGTCTTTTATAATGAAATCCTGAATAAGAGCTCTTGATTTACCTTCAAACACTTCCCCCCTACTGATGTGTAGAATGAATGGACTGCAATTTCCTGATTTAGAAGAGTTAGAGACGTTGTGATGTAGAGTTTCAGTCTGATTCACTGTTATTAAGATAAACAGAAACACATTGATCCACAGAAGCACTAAAGGTTATTATAAATTATCCAAAATGTAATCACATTCAGTTTGCTTTAATAAACCTGAATACATTGCTTCTGGCACCAGAAACTCTTTCTTCTAATAGCAGCACTTTGATTTATAAAGACGTTATTTTTATTAAGAGATTCTAAATGTAATAATAGGTGTTTAAACTAAACTTTATAAAGCTAAGTCACCAGTACACTGGGTGCAATGTTGGACTAACCCACCAGGACTCAGGGGAATCTCCAGGAGATTCAGGGAGTTATTCATTAAAGTCTGAATTGTTGTGTATAGGTGCGAATTCGCCAGATAAAGACAGTCGCAATAGGCTGCTACTGTCACAGTCACATCTTTATTATGGGAAAATTGTCGCGACTTTGCAATGGGGACATTGTAGCGGATTTGCTATGGGAATCTGCTGTTTGCAAATTCGACAGTCGAATTCACACCTTAGTGAATAACCCCCTCAATATGCACCATCATCACATGTTCTTGAAGGGTATTATAAAGCTGGTAGGGGTTTGGAAACAAAAAGAGGAGAGATACAAGAAAACTATATTAACTTCTGAGGTGAGTGAAGAGAGAAGAGGAAATTCTGTTTATTAATGGGCCTCTCTTGTTTATTGGTCGGCCCCAGGCGTTCAGCCTAAGGCTAGGTTCACACTAGCATATTAGGCGCAGTGCTTAATACGCTAGTGTGAAAAAAAAAACACTCCAGCATATTTTTTTTATTGTACTTACCTATCTGGCAGGATTTTGTGCGCATTGTATATACGCTGGCCAAGATGCAACACCCAGCATCAGATGCGGTCCTGGCCCTATTGGCACCCTGGGCCAAACCCCCCCCCGCACCCCCCCTGCCCGGCGCCCTCCAACCACCTCCAACAGCGTTCCAGCGACGCACCTCCTCTGATGCTGAATGCGACGGCCCTCCTTAGATGTTCGGGTCTCAATTTACCTCATCAGAGGAGGTTCGTCACTGGAACGCTGTTGGAGGTGAGTAGAGGGCGCGGGGCAAGGGGGGGGCGCACGGGGGGAGGTCAAGTTTAGAGATGGGCGATGTGGGCGACAGCGCCCCTCAGATAGATTGCGCCCTGGGCCGTCGCCCACACCACCCATGGGTAGAACCGGCCCTGCCCAGCAATCCGAATATGACATATGCACGTCATACGCTAGTGTATCTGGAACTAGGTAAGTACATAGGCTTTTATTAAGGAGTATTTTTTTTTCACACTAGCATATTAAAATAAATGGATTAATATCTATTGCAAGAGCAGAGTGCAGTCCTATTTTTTCCTTAAGTATGAGCCAATTGTGTGGCTATTGCCAAATTTAGAAATTAACTATCTTTGCTGAAAATGTGAAGTTAGAAAAGTGGCAAATTGTTGCAAATTCACCTGTATATGGCAGGGTTCGGCAAAGTGCAGCTTGCGAGCCACTTTGCGGCTCTTCAGCCACCTTGTTGTGGCTTGGAGCGCATTTCCCAAGCCCCTCCCATGACCTCTGACTCCTCTTCTAATTGGCCATCGGCAGGTCATGTAATGCTGCTCTTCCCCCTTTGCGGCTCTGAAAAAAAATTCATCAGTGTATAGGAGGGAGCGAAATGGGTCCCTCCTCTATAAACTTTGCCAACTCCTGGTATATGGGAACAGTTTTCACGTTGAAAAATAAATATGCCCCCAGTCTTTTATTATCTGAGTCTCTTAAACTACTGCAGTTGTATAACCTACTCATTTGTACGATGTATCATTTTACGAAGAAATGTGCTTCTCAGGATTACTGTATGTGAATAACTGCTGTGGACTTTCTTGTACTTTGTGACTTGCCAGAAATGTAAAAACTTTGGCCAAAATCCATCGCTTTTCCAACCATAAGTGGAACTTGACTCTGTTTCTGTGAACTCATTTTTAATAGTTGTCAGGCGGTGGTATCTCTGTGATTCATACATATGTTTAAAACACTGCTGGCTTACGGTATGGTTTATTTTGGAATCGTGTGCTATTTGAGTTATACGGCAGTCATTCTGAATTTATAGTCACGACCCACAAGCCCCCTGTACCTGGAGTAGTACTGGTTTGTATATAGGCCTGTGTGTGTGTGTGTGTGTGTGTGTGTGGGGGGGGGGGGGGGGGGGGGGGGGGCTGTGTTTATTTTTTCACATCAGTGTATTATTTACATCGATTTTTTGTTTTGGTGAGTGCGTTATGAGTATATTTTTGGTGGGTTATTGTATTAAGTACTTTACTCTTAATGATTACACTAATTGGCTTGTCTGTTGGCATCTAATTTCAGTATATATGTAGAGTATGTGTATAAATATATATTTATATACAATAAATGTTTATTTGCAGAATCCCATTGTGGACACAGATCTTATTTTGTCTCACTAGTGCTGGATGATGGAAATAAATAGATGACATAGATTGTATTCAGCCCAGCTAAGAGTTGAAGCAGTTTTAAGAAGAAAATTAAGACTTAATATACATTTATATATTTTAAGGTTTTGAAACTGTCTGAAAAATATTCTAACAAATATATAGTTTAAAAAAAGTTCAACTTTGCGTCTAAAGAAGAATAAAAGCCATATTTCCCAGAATTATATTTTGATAAGTGTCTCCTGCATTAAATTCATTTAAAGAGCAACTAAAGTCTCCTAATAAACTACATCTGTTTATTTAGCCTACATTCCAGCAACATAATAAGCGCACAATCTTTCTCTTTCCAAGTTAATGACTTAATCATCTCTGCTTCTTCTACATGCATTATTTTACAAGTATAAGGCCGTCATTTTAGCAATGTAGTTCCATCCCCTGCAGAGAAAACTACTGCCCAGGGCAAATTCTTCTTACAGAGCATGTGTGGAAACCAGCACTGTGTGTACTGACTTGGCAGTTAGAATGATGGGAGAAATAAAGAATAAATACTTCTGTTAGCCCTATCTTGTTGTGTAAGTATAGCATATTGGTTAAGGTACATGCATTTCATGTGGAAGGAAGTTTGTTCAAATCATGATTTTTTTATTATTTTTTTTACTAAATAAGGTTGTATCTCTATTTGATGAATACAGTGTAGTTTAATGGACCATGTGACAATCCTCAATCAATCAAACAATATGTGCGATTATGTGTCAGGATTCATTAGCATATCAATGAGGATCCAACATGGTAGCCATGAGACACTAGCACTAGCGAATCTATAAGATAGCGCTACAGCCAAAAGGTACTGATTTGCTGCTTCATAATAAAGTGATTTACTCTGGCAGACCCTGTACTTTCAGCAGATCAGTTATGGCTAGAGGACATTGGTTCTTCTTTAAGGCAGTTGGACTGTTTCACCATCTTCACCTGCAGCCATTGCCATCATGATCTGACATCTCAATGCTCACCTCTGGCCATTTCACAACTGGTTGTGCACAGGGATGTCAGATACATGTGTGTGCTAAAGAGGCACATACTGCACATTTGTTTGCCACTCATGCAACAGTACTAGATTGCCAAAGGTGGTGTTTGTAGAAGATGTATGGCTTCTTGTTACATTAAATGGGAATCGCCTGAGATTATGGTGTACAGTTGACCCCCATATACCATGCAGGTGATTTAGTGACTTTTTCTAAAATGTAAAAAAAAAAAAAAAATTCCAGCAGATAAAGTGGGTTATTCTCTAAAGTCTGAATTCGACTGTCGAATTCTCAAACAGCGGATTCCCATAGCAAATCCTGCGACTGCGACAATTCTCCCATTGTAAAGTCGCGACTGCCACAATTGTTAAAGTTGCAGCTGTGACAATATTTCCATAGTACAGTCGCGATTGCGACAATATTCCCATTATAAAGACGCGACCACAACAGTAGCAGTCTATTGCAGCTGTCTTTAGCTGGCGAATTCACACCTTTACACGACAATTTGGACTTTAGAGAATAACCCCCAAAAAGTTAATATTATACTATTTATTCATACATATTGATGCAGCCATCTTTGCAAATGCTAAGATGGGCACACTAAGGGCAATGGCACACTAGACGTTATTACATGACTTCAATGCCCTCATGACAAAACTCAAGGCAACTTGTCAGTACAAAAACTCCTGTATTGACTTTTTGTTTGGTAAACATGAGAACATTTGTCATGTGACGCAGTAGCTCATTAAAATGGACAGGCTGAGCTTTGTAGGTAAATGCCAAGTGGTTAACCTCTAGTTCCAGCAAGCAGCCTAGAAACCATATCAGCTGATATATGGGTCAACTTAGGAATACCAGGTTTAATTCACGTTTGTCTGTATACAGAGCCGGCACTGTCTGTATACATGTGGAGCCTTTAGGGAAGTTGCTAATTTTGCCCCGGTGCCTTCTAAACACCAGCTCTGCACAGGCTATAGGAAGTAAACAGAGGGATTGCAATAAATAAACACATAATTGCAAACAAAGTAAAAAAATGGAAATATTTGTGATTGAACATGTGCTTGTGATAGTACCTAAAATAGATTTGTTTTAATCTTCCTTTATGGTCCCTTTACACAGCTGGAAGTGTGCCATCTTTAGTACATTACATCATAGGAACGGATCAGATACACTAGTGGGTGTCATTTATAAAAGTCCAAAAGGTTTTTTGGCTGTTTAATACTGGAGAAACAGTATTTTTTTATTATGCCGGCATTTAAAAAAGAGGTTTTATTGCCATGTCAAAAGTCACTTTCTGATGCATTTTTTTTTTACTTCGAACCTTTATAAATATTCCCCTGCAGTGTCCATTGTTGGAAGTTTCTCTGTCTTCTCAATAATGAAGCCTCCACTGTAGCAGCTCTTGTATCCAGTTTGCAAACTGCATTGGCTCTTGTATCCAGTTTGCAAACCGCATTGGCTCTTGTATCCAGTTTGCAAACCGCATTGGCTCTTGTATCCAGTTTACAAACTGCATTGGCTCTTGTATCCAGTTTGCAAACCGCATTGGCTCTTGTATCCAGTTTGCAAGCTACAGCGGCTCTTGTATCCAGTTTGCAAACCGCATTGGCTCTTGTATCCAGTTTGCAAACCGCATTGGCTCTTTTATCCAGTTTGCAAACTGCAGTGGCTCTTGAATCCAGTTTGCAAACCGCATTGGCTCTTGTATCCAGTTTACAAACTGCGTTGGCTCTTGTATCCAGTTTGCAAACCGCATTGGCTCTTGTATTCAGTTTGCAAGCTACAGCGGCTCTTGTATCCAGTTTGCAAGCTACAGCGGCTCTTGTATCCAGTTTGAAAACCGCAGCGGCTCTTGTATCCAGTTTGCAAACCGCATTGGCTCTTGTATCCAGTTTGCAAACCGCATTGGCTCTTGTATCCAGTTTGCAAACCGCATTGGCTCTTGTATCCAGTTTGCAAGCTACAGCGGCTCTTGTATCCAGTTTGCAAACCGCATTGGCTCTTGTATCCAGTTTGCAAGCTACAGCGGCTCTTGTATCCAGTTTGCAAACTGCAGAGGCTCTTGTATCCAGTTTGCAAACTGCAGCGGCTCTTGTATCCAGTTTGCAAACTGCAGTGGCTCTTGAATCCAGTTTACATAGTGTTTTTTGTATGATGTTATGAAATAAAATATATATATTTGTTTATAAAACCCTTTTTCATTCATTGATGTTGAGTGTGCGCTTGTGAATTGGGTTCTTTTTGTTTGTTCTTCGGTTTGATTCAGTTTGCAAATTACAGCGGCTCTTGTATCCAGTTTGCAAACCGCATTGGCTCTTGTATCCAGTTTGCAAAC
>WMED01013073.1:0-12627 GCA_019650415.1 Pipa parva
GCGTACATATCGCTCCAGCTGTTTTTGGGATGGTGGTGGGCGGGTGCCCATTTTGCATACATAATGCCTGTAGGACTCGCTAAACAACAATTCATTAGCCTTAAGGCTAGTGCTCACACAGAATTACAAAACTGTAACTGAGAGAGAGCTATACCGTGCGCCCTCCTTGTGCCCTGCAGCGGGGGATACTGCCAGAGAGGTACTGCTATCTGTTATTAGTAGTATTAGTAGTGCGGCCCACCGACTGGCTGTGATCTTGCTCTGCGTCCCACATGCTGAGTTGAGTTTGAGACCCCTGGTTTAGAGGCTGGCCGCTACCTCATACACACCAACAAGTTGCTACCTTTAAGACCACCATTGACATAAATCTCAGAATACAAAAATAAATTTGTCCTGAATATCTCCTGTTAAATTAGTCCCCAGTGCAGAATCTCTTGGCCTAAAAGAGGTGGCAACAACCCCACACATGTATTCCTATTAATATTATTAATTTTATTGCCTTAAATGCCGCTGTGCCTTTGAGTTCATCGGAAAAAAATCTATAGATACAGCTCCCTAATTTCTGCTCACAAAATTCATCTGACCACTGACCCCTGCAAATATCCACAAAACTAACACCACAAATCAGGTTCTAACTAGGACATTTAAGTCCCTGTGAAATGTCCTACATATTGTTCCTCAAGAGTACAAAGAGTTTTGGAAACTTGATGTAGCATCTATTTAAACTGGACCCGTCAGGTTCACTTAGAAATCTATTTATGTGAAGCAGTGTTGTCTTAGCTGGACTGTAATAATTGAAGCAAATCAGCTGCTTCTTTTTCAATGTTCAGAGACATCCTTGTTACATCAGAGAGCAGTCTGAGTGAAGTAACATAGCTGTGCACATATTAGCAAAATAGTTGTATACCGGCACACCCATGGGTAAAATCCAAAAAATCTTTATTCATCCATGTTAAAAGCAGATAGCAGTGATAAAAACAAAAATAAATCGTATGTAGGCAACCCCCTAACACGTTTCGTGCTGGGCACTTAATCATGACCTATGATTAAGTGCCCAGCACGAAACGCTTTAGGGGGTGCCTACATACGATTTATTTTTGTTTTTATCACTGCTATCTCATGGATGAATAAAGATTTTTTTGATTTTACCCATGGGTGTGCCGGTATACAACTATTTTGCTACTTATGAGGCTTTTTTACCTTGTGCACCCCGCACCTAATAACAAGGGATCTACTATTTGGATTATTCCACACCACTACGGAATTTGAGCGTAAGCTATCATTTCATGTGCACATATTAGGCCACAGGAAAAAAAAAATGTCAAAAATGGAATCGAATGGGGCCAGTCGCCTTTCAGTTTTATTCTATATGTGACCAATATAAATAGCCGTGTTTGAGAAAATCAATCTCTCTGTACATCCTACTGTGCCATAATGAGCCCTTCTACATTGTAAAAATAAGAACAAATCTTTTGGTCTACAAAAGAAACTAAATACCTTTGTGACCATGCACCAGACAAGGAATTTCTGATCCACTCAAATCTTAAGCAAATGTCCATTCATCTAGTTCTCTTCTGTAAGTATTTTCACCTGCAGCACAGCTTTACATCCGAGTTTGGTGCCACATCTATACATTGTATATATAAAAAGCACTCAATAAACTACATTTGCTCTACCTGATATTCTTCTCGATAAAAAAAGTAATTTAAACCCTGAACCCATTTCACATTTTCACAAGTAACAGAATGATTTATTATAGATGTTGTCACATCAAGCAAACTGTTAAATTATGAAAAGACATAATAAAAATAGCTTTCCATGGGCTGAATTCCATCTGCTACAGTAATTCCCCACAATGATTATTTTTTTTCCTCATACTACAGATCCATTAATATCCTATAAATTCAAGAGGCCTTTTTCCCCACAAACATGACCAGATGCTACCTTCATACACTACAATCGTAGGCTAAGATAGAGTCAGTTCTGTGGTGGATGGGACCTACATGGATAATCATTTCTGTTTTGAAAAAAATTCATAAAGGTTGCCCCCTCATTACTCATTGAACCTACCTACAAAATCTCAGAGTCCCAAGAAATATTTTAGCAGATTTGGTCATGTTGACAGGAGGTGGGATTTGGAAGGGATTGGTGTGTACAAAACATGTGACAGCACTATGCTTGGACATATTTAGAAAACCTTGGTAGTGCTCTCCTTTGAATTAAGATGGGAGAAAGGGTAGCCATTGTAGTTCATTGTGTCCTAAATTTTATTAAATAGCACACTGTACTATTATAATTTTTTTTTTCTTGTACAAGCATAGATGGTACAGCTATCAAAAACCAATGAAGATTTACTTACTTTTATTAAACTTAACATATCAATGTTTTAATTCTCAAAAATATTATTTTACTGTTTTGTCCAAGAATCTCATTTAAAAAGATTGATAGCAAATAGCTGGAATCCCCTAGCATTATTAGTTGCTTCATAATCAAGAACTATCTTTTAAATTATGCTGTTTTCACTCTAAGTTGTAAATAAATCATTAAAGCATTGCAAAAGTGCTGCTTACAGTAAACCATTAATGGAAGAAAAGTAATTTAGAACCTGTTTGTGCAATGCTTTTTTCTACCTAATGCAGATATAACGGACAAACCACACACAATCGACCATTATGAAATAGCAGCATTTTTACTTACCATTCTGCTGAAAGCTAGTGACATACTGTAGTAAAGCTGAGCATTCTGAGGTTCAAACTGATCCAAGGATCTGATTAGATCCCCAAGCTTAGAAGATGCCTAAAATAAAAACATCATATTGATTTACAGTAGGCAGCATTTTCTGCTATAAGGAACCTACATAAGAAAAGATAACTTCTGATTAGTTGCTACAGGTTACTAAACCTCTTTAATGTTTGCCCCTGTAGTTGAATTTCCCTGAGAATTCCTTAAAGGAACAGTCTGGGCAAAATTGAAAAAAATGCATATGTTAGTAAATACGAATTACTAACTTTTATTAAATGCATTTTATTTTCAATTTTGCCCCTAAAATGAAATATCTTACCCGTTTAGAAGCACTTCCGTATTTAGGATTCCATCTTCATCTGTGCCGCCAACTCTACTGCTTCCTGGAGCTGAAAATCTTCACAGTTGCACTCTTCTGTCAGTCTGCAGCCTGGCGCCGGCATCTCCTAATAGTCACATGGGAGAGCGGCGCATCATCAAGGGGAGCCGGGTTCATGATGCGCCGCTCTCCCATGTGACTATTAGGAGATGCCAGCTCCAGGCTGCAGACTGACAGGAGAAGAACGCGGCTGTGAAGATTTTCAGCTCCAGGACACAGTAGAGTCGGCGGGCACAGATGAAGATGGAATCCTAAACACGGAAGTGCTACATAGCACTTCTAAACAGGTAAGATATTTCATTTTAGGGCCAAAATTGAAAATAAAATGCATTTTATAAAAGTTAGTAATTTATATTTACTAACATATGCATTTTTTTCAATTTTGCCCAGACTGTTCCTTTAAATTTAGGTTAGGCTAAAATGGAAAGTTTTTTCCAAGGATAGAATGTCAAAATCAAGGATGATCGCAGATCATAAACACAGTTTCTAAGCCAGCACATTAGGTGACAATATAGTTGCTTTAAAGGGGGTTCTCCAGTCCCTATTTTTGGTACCAAGATCAGGCAAGCTATAGATTTGCATTACTCATATTACTAATAGCACTTCAGGGTTAACGTAAGCAATACAGTCACAAAGTACACCACCATAACACTTTTAGTGCTATGAGCGAGGTGTCAGAATTGCTTAAAGAAATATAACCTGCATACATGGATATCTGGACAGTGGGGGTAAGTGCACCCCCCATAAGATTCCCATGGCCTGTGGCCAGCAACCCCAGGTACTGCTGACAGCAGCCTGCTCTTTCAAAGGAGCACATCAGCAGCAGCACTAGTGTCTTGATGGACTTCTGTAACCAGCTGCCATCTCAGATGGCCGGCAGAGACCTCAGGACTAACCTTTTCCCTCTTGAAAAAATGCTTGCAGGTGCCCATGGCTGTATGCATTTTATCACACTGCAGTTTATTCTATGTTGTTAGCAGGTAGACTGGGGTCTTGTTGGCCAGTAGTGACGTCATTCACAGGTCTAGCTGTCATCAACATAGAAGAAGCCGCAAGCTGTCAAGTGATTAGGTACGTGGTTTACATTTCCTAAGCATCTGTCTAAAAAATGCTTGGAAAAGAAAAATTAATGCACTTGCAAAAGATAATTGGCAGGGCTATAGTTGCTTCACCTTGTGGAGGTGGGAGAACATCTAACAATTTGCATGTAATGTCATATTAGAAAATTAGCTTTACCACTGTGCTGTAAGAAACAGTTTTAGATGCATCTCATACACACATTTTTAGTAGTGAGGAGAGACAAATTATCTTCAAACAAAATATTTATTTATGTAGATAGAGTAGACAGATATATATAGATACACACATACAGTATAATAGAGTGGTAGTGTTAGTCCACAGATGCAAATAGAGGAGTATTGCAATATTTGGTGATACTTTTTTTAAAATTAAATACTATGTTATTCCAATAAAAAGATATCACCAAGTATTGCAATACTCCTCTTTTTATAAATATAGTACAGTAGTATTAAACTGTTGCAAGCCCACTGATTAAATAAAGTGACTTGAAACACTGCACTGAATGTCACTTAACACGTCAGTGGAATAATAGGGATATTTACTTAGCAACAAAAGGCCAAGTACCTCATGCACATTTCCTTCCCTGCACAAATAGTGAAGGCATAGCATTTGGAGTGCTTCATGGTTATAGCTGTCCTTTTGCAGAAGCCTGTACAAAAAAGAACAAATGAAGAAATACCTTGTATCATTATGTACCAAATGCTAGAACAATGACAAACTGACCTGATTAGTCAAGTTCAAAAACAAGATTTTTCCTAGGTTTTATGGAATTATAGAACAATGTCGTAACATTCAACCCTTCTAAATAATATCCTTAATTTAAAAATGGACATTATCTTGAAATATATCACTCACAGAAAAAAGAGAGACAGCTGACAGTCCCTGGGACAAATCATTAGGTTGAGGCAGCATAAATTAGTTATTTCCTGCCTCACTGGTGAACAACATGAGTCAGTTAGCAGCAATGGTAAAGAAAAAAAATGTTTAAGTTGAAGGGACCTAGATACGAGGAAAAAAAATAATTAAACCATCTGAGAAACTGATTACCTTTTAGGAGCATACAGCAATGAAAAAAAAAAATCATACATCAGGCTACAGATTTTAGATATATAGTTAAAAAGGTTAAAGAAGACACAGGTCCATCAAGTGTCTGCTAAAAAAAAAGATAACTTTGGGATATATGTATCAGAGTTAACATTAAAAATCAATATCCAATTTGCACCAGCTGTGCCTGTTTTTTTAGTTTTGCAAAATCAGTGTTGAAGACTAGTAACGGGGGTTATTCACTAAGGTGTGAAATTCGACTGTCGAATTCGCAAACAGCGGATTCCCATAGCAAATCCACTACAATTTCCCCATTGTAAAGTCGCAACAATTTTTTAATGTTTAGATTGCGACTATTTTCCCATAATAAAGTCGCAACTGCGACAATATTCTCATTATAAAGACGTGACTGTGACAGTAGCAACCTATTGCAACTGTCCCTATCTGGCGAATTCCCACCTATACGCAACAATTTGGACCTTAGTGAATAACCGCCTAGGTGCAGTTGATGAATGATTTTAAGACCTATTATAAGAAGTAAAATGAACATCTGTCTGAACCCTGCCATAAGAGAAGCAGTTACGCATTTGTGTAAAAAATGTTAGCAATTCCTATTTGTGTCCTTTTTTTACACTAATGACTGGTTTGTGTAAAAACTGTTAGCAATTACTATATGTATAACAGAAATTAACATTTCTAACACAAACCAATTAGTGTATAAAAAAAAGGACACAAATTGATAACACTTTTACGCAAAAATCTAAGTTATCATTAGGCGCAGTTTTTATTTTTACCATTGTGACAACGCCACTTGTTACATTTCCCTTTATATATTACATATATATATATATATATATACACACACACACATATATATACATACATAAGTATAAACTGTTACAGCACACAAGGATTTTTAGGAAAAATACAATAATTGAATTGCAGTAGGGTGGAGTGCGGTGCTTTGTTTGTTTTGTATATATATATATATATATATATATATATATATATATATAAATAAAAAACATGCTTCCCAAAATGACAAAACATTAAAGTATGTTATTATAAAAAATAACAGACACTAAAATGTTACTGATCAATATCAAACCTTAGTGCTGTCTCTACTGTCTGTTCCCAATCTTGCAAAGCTAACTGCAGCTTCATTTTCTTAATGAGAGCAGGGAGGAAGCCTGGGAAGTTTACTATGATTTTGTTTAAAACTTCCAGAGCTCCAGAGTAGTTCTGCCGTATCTCAAAATAATGAGCCTTAAAGAAATAAAAAAAAGGGGAGGGGGGGAGAGAAGTAATGTAAGAATAAATATGCTATTATTTTACACTAATAAAATAGAATGTGAACATTGCATTGCATAAAACAACATACATAAAGTCCAAGTTCAGGTTCTTCACCTGTATTAGAACTGTTCTAGAAACATTAGTAGAATAACAGTTGGAAGGCCTTATAGGAGTTGTGCAGTATGAGATTCACTGTGCAAGCATTTAACTGTAAATGATGTTGTGCCTCTCTTATTATCCCTTTAAATAACTCAAAACCTACAAACCACTCCCCTTTCAAAGGAACCACCCGTGTAAGCTCTATTTTTGCTGTGCACCCAGGTACGTTATTGTTATTACTCAGGCCAACACTTGAAAATGAAGTTGTGCACATGAGCAACTACTGATCTGGAGAGGTTAAAGATATTCCCCAAGGGGATAACTGGAGAATTGTACTGAGAGCATCCGAGATCACAAAAATGGCAGAAACCTTGAGCTGTGTGTGGAGGGTAAGTATTAAATAAAAGTATTCAATAAACGTTACAGAACTGATTTAAGAAATGTGACAGATCTAAAATGCATTTACCTTTCCCAGCATTGCAAATACATCTGTTCCTTCTTGCAGACCTTCCTCAAAGTACTTCAGAGCCTTTTTAGCATAAGCTTCTCTTCCACAGGTCAGATCAAGCCATCCCTTCAAAACCAACCCCTGTAAAGTCCATTATTCTTCTGTAAATACATTTTACTGAGTAGAAGCAAGAATACAATCTGATATGTGTTTTTAACAGCCGATATTGCTCAAGTATTGAAATGGGTTTTCCACCTTCAAATTTCTTTTTAATATATTGTAGGTACTAAACTATTGTATTTTTTGCTCCATAACATACACCTGACCATAAGACACACCTAAGATTTTAAGGGGGAAAATAAGAAAAAAAAACATTTTGAACCAAATGGTGTGCTAAAATATACTAACCCCTCTCATGCCTGCGATTTGACTTTTTGGTTTTGATTTATCTTTTATGTTTATTTTGCTAGATGCTATTGGTTGCCAAGGGACCCTGAGGCTTTTAATTTTTACATTTATAATACTTCTCTTTCTCAGGTCCTGTGCTATCACTCTTCCAGTCAGTCCTAAACTCAACTCCACTGCAATGTTAAAGGACCCAGAAAACCAGAGGACCAATTAAAATCTAATCAAGAAACGAAGGTTTCTAACAAAAAAAGTTAAACTAAAGATGCAAAAAATATAGACCAATTCTAAAATAACTTAGGATACCACTATGTACAACATAATAAAATGTAATTTCAAGGTGAACAACGAAGGACCATTAACACCAGAAAAATCCCATTTGGACTGACATGCCAGTAATTCATACATAGTATTGATTAAATCTTATCTTTAAACCTTTCCTGTTCTTTATTACATTGAGTAAACAAACTCCCACCTCATCTGATTGTTTTCTATGGATCTTTATTTAGATAATACATATTCATGAAGTGTCCCAGGAAGTCCTATTTGGCTGCAACCAATAAGAAGAAACAACACAAAGCAATAAAAGTCACACTCACTTCGCAAATGGTATTATGTGCTCACTGATGTCCTGCACGCGGACATCAGCGAGCACATTAAAGGGATTCCCGTCTCGGTGAGACCAAAAGAAGTTGCCTCGCCGAGACGGGAATCCCTTTAATGCGCTCGCTGATGTCCGCGTGCAGGACATCAGCGTGCGCATAATACCATTTGCGAAGTGAGCCGAAGGCTTCAGAGCTCACTTCGCTGAATGGTGAATTCCCCCAAAATGTCCACATTTATTTAATTATACATTTGGAGTTACTGTTTACATGTTTATAGGGACATCATTTGTCTACTTTCACAAAATGTATCCTAATATTGAAAAAAAAGGGGTGAAAATAAATTTGCTGTTCCTTGAATTGGTTTGTCTAAGTAGCAGTTTAACATAACCAATTTGACATGAGTAGTAAAGCATTGGGGTTTATTAACTAAAGTGAGAATTTGACTATCAAATTCTCAAACAGTGGATACTCACAGCAAATCAGCAACGACGACAATTTTAAAGTTGCGACCCCAACAATATTTCCATAGTAAAATCGCGACTGTGACAATATTCTCGTTCTAAAATGCGACTACAACAGTAGCAGTCTATTGTGACTGTCTTTAGCTGGCGATTTCACACCTTTAAGCAACAATTAGGACTTTAGCCAATAACTCCCTTAGACTCACTGGAATAAGCTCATTAATTTGCATGGGCAATGCCAGAACAGAGGCTGCAAAGTAAGACCAGCAGAAGCCAACACTGGGCTGCAACAAAATGAAAACTTTAACCAAACCTCCAAATTTAAGGAGTACCAGGCAGGAGAAGTGAGCTGTTAACCCGCCATCTTGTCACACTATGATGTAATGATGTAATCCATATCCCCTTAGCAGTAAAATATTTAAAATAAAATGTTAATATTCCTTTAGAAACCACCTAGAATAACTTACATCTTTATTGCCATTTGTTATTTTGATCATCCTGTCAACATATTCCCGGGCTTTATCATGGCGGCCCACGTGCCACAGGAACAATCCAGCAAAGTACAGTGCTCTGGGCCCTGCCGTTTTCCGATTTTCTTTCATTTTCGTATCCAAATCCTGAATAGCTTCTCTGTCTAAATGATATATACAAAATATATTGGCACAAGCAAAATGAAAGATTCCATTAGCTTAAAGGGATAGAGCTCCACCTACAAAATCCTCCATGATTCTCTTCACTCTTTTCTTCTCTTCCCTCTTTATTTGGGTGTGACTCTTCTCTCTCTCTTATACATCTCTCTTGGCCCTCCACTTTTTCTTACATCATGTGAGCCTCCTTTCTATGCCTTCACACCAGCATTCTCTCTCACCTTCAGCTTCTTTCTGCCTTAAAGAAGAACTAAAGTAAAAAAAAAAAGACATAAAAAAAACTTACCTTATATTAAAAGTTCCACCATTGCAGTCACAGCTTCATCTGGACTGTAATTTGTCTTCACCAAGGCAGAGCTCACAGTGCTTTGGGTAACACAGGAGCCAGCACAAAGCTCTGCTGGCATATGGAAATGGTATTCATCATCATTGTGGAGAGCATTCTCATTGGGCCAGCAATGAACGAGATGATGTTGAAACCCATTTGGACCGCCGATTGGATAAGTGGGCGAAGATTTGCGCTGGCTCCTGTGTCAGCTGAAGCGCTGTGAGCTCTGCCTCTGTGAAGACAAATTACAGTCCAGATGTAGCTGTGACTGCAATGGTGGAACTTAATATAAGGTAAGTTTTTAATATCTCTCTTTTTTTAACTTTAGTTCTTCTTTACTATCACTCTTTTCTTTTGAACATAAATCCATTGAGTCCTTCTTAGGTTTTTGCAGTAAGAACATGTAGTAAGAGTAGTTAATTAACTGTGGCACATGTTGACCAGGTATAGTAACCAATAATTTGAAGCTTATGTAAATTCTGACTACTTTACACCAGTAAAAACTAACTGGTTGATATGGGCAACTAGGCCCATGCAAACTTTGCCAGTGTTAATACATCACCCCTGTCAGTCTATGCAATATCATCTGTTTGTTAACACGAGTTCTGTTGCACAAAACATGGCAAACTCAGGAAAAGACCTTCCCACATATCAAATATAAGCTTATCGCTTTTATGCCCTGTAAAACGAAAAAACTCTATCCTTGTAATGATCCCATGACTACCAAAAAAACTGGGTGTGGAAGACTTACACCTAATATAGCGTTAGGACACACTACTAGAATTCCATTAGCTCCTTTTCTGTATTTTTGATCTTTTGTCTTTTTCCAGATCTAGCTCCCCACCATTTTCCCTTTGCCCCCTTTCTATCATACTCTTCTGACCTTATGCTAAGTTGTCCACCTATAAAGGTTCACTAAAACCCATTATGGTCAAAGTTTATAACGTATTTAAACATTTCAGTTAAATTTGATTGTTGTAGGCTCTTAGATAAAGGGCAAACAAATTTTATTGAGAAGGAAAACTGCTCCCTTCATTTTACCTGGAGTAGAACTTTGCTTGTGAGCATAAATTAAAGCCATTAAAGAGCACAGGGAAACATCACTTATATCTTGTATGCCTTCCAGTTCACGAATAGATTCTTGCACTTGATCTAAAATGTTTTTAAAAGGACACAAAAAGGAGTATTTTACAAGACCATTTTTCTGTAGGCACATTCACAATTAAAAGACAAACCATGCTAAAAACCATTACCTTCCATTAGCATTGCAAAGGCCTTGAAAAAGAGAAAAACTGGATCATTACTATAATCCTTCAGAGCTTCATTAGCACAGATTTGAACATGGTGAAAGTACTTTTCCTGGCAGTAGTAATTGATCAGTGCCTTAAAAAAAACCACAGGAAACAATTAGTACAAGTGCTTTGGGTGATTTCTACGTAACATCTGTATCTACTTTACATGCAACATCTCTAATTGTTCAGGTGCTTCTTATGATTAGGAACACTGAAGGTAAGACCCTTTTTCCTGTTATAGCTCATGATAATATACCCCCACTCTTAATTTTATTAGTCCTTAGTCAAATGACTTTTCCATCCAGCAAATGTGTTACGGTGCAGATCATCTGAGAGGTAGCAGCATATCTGTCAATTTTTTTAACTATTCATAGTATTTAATTTTTTTTTTTTAACTAAAACACAAAAGTTCATAATTGTATTTCCAGCTTTAATCAAAGTAGGCTAGCAAGTATGAATAAACTGAAACACACATTTACAGCCTCATTCTTAAAAGGGTGAATTCACCTGTCTAATTGACCTTGCTGCTACTTGAGTGGCATCGCCAAAATAGACATGAATTCACTTCTCACTATTGAGTAAGAAGCGGAGAATACACTTGTCGAACAGTGGCAATCACTGTTGTATGTGTAATGTGGCATAGTTAGGCGAATAGAAGCAAGATGATAAATCATGTTGAATGAGGCGAATTCAACAAATGAAGGGCAATGACATCAGTATCACCATATCCCACTAACTGAATTGTGTGAATATTCTATTTCTATGTCACTTTGTCCCTAGGTTATGTTATTTAATCGCAGTCACCATTGTCACTTTAGACAAAATATTTATTAGCCGAATTTGTCCAATATGTGCAGATCCAGACTTAAATTGGTTTAACCATTCAGACCATTGTCAGGATTTACCAACCACACTAATAAAAACAAATTCAACCACAATCATTTTGTCACCAACACTACTGTCTGCTTCAGAAACTGTAAATGATGCCAGCTGTAGCCATCTAAAAGAATACATATCAAAATTTAATTTTGTGGATCATGATGAGCAATTACCATAACTGAAGCAAATCACTGGAGCAAAAATCTAATAATGAGCATCAGCACAAAAATACAGACAAAGAAAAAAAAATAGAATAAGCAATGTTGACTTACTGCATTTATTTATTTTTTTTACTATATATGTGCTCAAACAGGCCCATGGGACGCAGACAACTGACGCATAAGGTTTGCCCATGTTCTACGCTATTTGTTACATTTTTTTCCCCCATATGTAGATATAGTTTTACAGATCTGCATTTGGATTTTTTACATTTGTTTTACTGCAGATGAATTCACAGCTAGTAATGAAGTCATGAGCTTAAAAAAAAAAAGGCAATCAGCGTCTCACTGACTAAAGTCCGAATAATCGCGTAGAGCTAATGGCGACTGTGACTAAGTGACAACATGACCTAGGGACAAGGTGACATAGAAATAGATAGAAAATTCACAGAATACTGTTAGCGGTTTATCACGAGACTGACGTCACTGCCCTTCACTTGTCGAATTCACCTCACATAACTTCTCATCCTACTTCTATCCTCCTGACTACGCCACGCTACGCGTACAACAGTGAAATTCCACTGTACGTCTGTTCAACAAGCGTATACTCCGCTTAGTCAACAGCGAGTAGTAAAATTGTGTCCATTTTGGCTTTGTGACTCAAATTGTGGCGAAGTGAATTCGACGGGTAAATTTGGCCTTTAGTCAATGAGGCCCCTAAGTGTGAGTTATCAGTCCAGCCCTGGTCCAGACTGTTTCATCTCCAG
>WMED01013074.1:0-11595 GCA_019650415.1 Pipa parva
ACATTTCCCACTTACAAATGCTAAGCACAGTATACATTTCTCAGGTACAAATGCTAAGCGCAGTATACATTTCCCAGGTACAAATGCTAAGCGCAGTATACTTTTCCCAGGTACAAATGCTAAGCGCAGTATAAATTTCCCAGCTACAAATGCTAAACACAATATTCATTTCCAAGATACAGATGCTAGGCACAAAATACATTACATTTTCCAGGTACAAAAGCACAGTATGCATTTCCCAGAGAAATAGAAAATCCCAATCTATATTGGAAAACAGTTGTTGCCATGTACTATGTCATCTTTTAAGTAGAATTTCTGACTTTTTTTTACTTTGTGGTGTTATTCACGCTGATGGCTGCAGCCATCTTCAATCAACTGGGATAGGTCATGAATTTGTATTATCTAAAGTTGTATACAAAACAATGGCTGCCTGAAAAAACAAAAAAAACAAATACAAAGCAGGTCTTTTTTTTTTTTTAAATATCTGCTTGAAAATATGAATAATAATTTTTTCTTTTCTGGTGTTGCTAGTCCTTTAAGGTTAATTCTAATCATTGTTACTTAACCTGCTATTCAAAATATTTACAGACATGTCAACATAATCTCAGTAGTAGATAGGACAACAGAAATAGGGGGAAGCCTAATCTAATGCTTTTCTGAAGAAAGGAACTTGTGTAAGGAGAACGGTGAAGATGTAAATGTCTGACATGATTATATCAACACGCCAAATGAAAACTTACGTTAATGTTAAAATAGCTGGTGTTACAAATGTATTTAAAAGTTAAATATTATTATAAACTAATCAGTGAAATTGTCATTTTTTTTTTTATAGATCACATAACAGAAATTATCTGCCTCACGTATAAAATATTAAAAAGATTTATCCGTGCGTTAAACTTTAAAACTATTGAAATACACCGTAAATGAATGAATCTATGTCTACTCTAAACCAACTTGGTGCTTCGTACAATAACTGTCTAAAATGCACAGGGCTGTGATGAATGTTTTGAGATCTTTGTTAAACCATTGATATCAGTGTTATACGTCATGTTTCTTTCTTGCACTTCCCCTTATTCATTAATGACCTGAATTTTTAATTGAAAGCAATTGTTCACGTTTGTCAATGACGAGGAATTATGCAAAATAACAAGCTTGAAGCAGAGGGTTTCCTTTCCATGCAAAGAATGAGATAAATTGAAGGTGTTGTTTTGTCATTATTTGCCTAAAAGGTGCTGTCAAATTCACTTGCTTTACATACATTGGGCAAGTTTATTAAACTATATATGCATAAAAATGATAAATGGACAGGATCAATCCTCAGAAATACAGTCAATAAACACTGGTGTTAACATGAGAGTATAAACAGAATGAAAACAAATGACTTTATGAAGATCAGTATGGGTAAATGAAGGTCATTCATTATAGCAAGCGATATATTTAAACATCCTAGGAACAAATAGGACAGTGTAAGAATTAAAATGTATGGTTGAAATTAGATACTTACAAAAAATAACTATTTCATCTACGTTTAACTATCCATTTGTGACATAGTAGAAAACATACAGGTTAAAGATGTAAAGAAATAAAATTAGTGTCGCTATCCAGTAAAAGCTTCATTTGTAAACCAGGACTAGTCATGCTGATCTTCACTATCAATTGGAAATATTGTCTAAGCCTCTGCTTTCTGCTCAGCAACTTTTGTAGAAATGCTAATTTACATATAAAAGTCATGAGACGTTATTCAGTTATTAAATGTAAAACACATAATTATAAATGTTTAGATTGTAAGCTCTATGGGGCAGGGTCCTCCAACATCTTGTGTCAACCACAACCTGGCACTTAAAGTGAAGTATCCTTGTGATATTATACTTGTATTGTTTAATGCACTTTTCCTATGTCTGTATTATATTTGTATTGCTGAATTGTACAGCGCCGCGTAAATTTGTGGCACTTTATAAATAAAATTATACATATAATATTTACTAAAGTCGAATTGGTTATCCCTATAAAAATGAATTTGGTTAGTGCTGGATTTAGCGATATCGATATTATCTCCCATTTATTAAAGCACCCTAAGGCATTACCACAATAGATACTGTATCTCTGTGTATCGCTGGTATGGGTTTTTGGCGATATCGATATCGCCGGATTTAACGCTGTTCTGCATTATTTACTAAGATAAGTGGGGTTTTTTTGGCTATTTCTGTTGCTTAATATATCGCCACTCTCTGGGTGGCGTTATCCATTACTTTCAATGGAGCTGTAGTCTGGAGTTATGTTTTAAGTGTAACTTATCGATATACACATGGATATCGATATCGATACCTATATCCATCCCCATAGACGCCACCATTACCATTGCTTCTACAGATATCGATATCGCAGGGATAAATGCATATAATGCTCTAGCAGCGCTATTGTCGCATAATAATAAATGGGCTATGGCAATATTATCCAATATCGCTAAATCTATGGCGATATCTGGCGATATGAGAAATGCGACTAGTAAATATGCCATAGTGTTTATTGAGAATCAGGCTTAGGCCATATGCCTGGGATTTTTAGGCCTAGATCAAATTTAGCATTGTTTTTAGTCTGTAAAATCACAGACACACAAATAGAGTTAAAATAAAAACAATAAAGGTCAGATGTACTCAGCTTTAGGCTAGTACAGTATACAATATACTTTTTTTTTTCTTATGGAGGAATAAAATACAGCATTTTTTGCTTGGAGGAATAAAATACAGCATTTTTTGCTCATAACATTATAATACTAAAACAAATATGTTTAAAGGGCTAAATCAAATACATGGTAATTACAACTACATTATCATTTAGTGGAGCTTTGTGATAGATGTTTCTGTGTCCCAGAGCAATCACTAATCTGATGTGGAAGGAATGTTTCACTGTTTTGTTCTTTTATAAAATAAAGGCAGTCTTAGACAGGAAAATAAGTTATGAATTTTACGACTCTGTGGTCCTTTTTATTGGTCATATATGCTGCTTTCGGCTTGGCAATAAGGTTTTTCGAACAAATTACTGGACTGGTATGAATACACACTTCTTTTAGGTGTAAGTCCAAAGGGCAGTGTGCAGTGTGTAATTGTGCAGAGACAGAGAGAGAGAGACAGAGAGAGAGAGAGGGAAAAAGAAAGAGAGAGGGAAAGAAAGAGAGAGAGAGGGAAAAAGAAAGAGAGAGAGGGAGAGAGGGAAAATGAGAGAGAGGGAGAGAGGGAAAAAGAAAGAGAGAGAGGGAGAGAGGGAAAAAGAAAGAGAGAGAGGGAAAAAGAAAGAAAAAGAAAGGGAGGGAGGTCCAAGACTGAAACACGGAAGCATCACTCTATTAACATTTTCCTATCTAATAAAATTTCCTGTTCCGCCCATTGAAATCCTAATATTTTTGGCGAAAAACGTGAAATTAGACGTTTCATGTAATAGCAGTGAATTTTATCTGAGAAATTAGCAGGAAATAAGACGTCTGTAATATTGATGTCCCCTGCCAGGGGACCAAAGATTGGAACGGAATTTTTGGAATGTCCCCCTCTAGGGGACACAGGATAGGAAAAGGTTAAACTAGAAGATTTTGTGGAGTGCGCATAATTTGACTCTGTTTGTACATATGTGTAAGCTGCACGTGAGTGAAAGGACTGTGGTACAACTTGGTGAATATATATTTATATATTTGCTCGTGACTTGATAAAGAGAGGACTGACTTCCCAAAAACCCATCTATTTAAAACAACTATTAGCCCAATAAAAAGGGTATCAACAAGTATCGCAATACTCATTTTTTTGCATCTGTGGACTAACAAGACCACTCTACCCTAACACACACACACACACACACACATATATATACTGTATATATTTATTGTGTGTTAGATTGCTTGAATTAGATATAACTCTGAAACAGGCATCAGAGACTACTTCGACATGTTCCCATTATCAGCAAGAACCATTATGCTCACCTAGGAGACCGGCAACTTCTGTTTCTCTGTAGGATTAGAAAACCAAAGTTTTCTCTGTTCTGCAGTTCAGAGAACTCAATCTGTGCCCTCCTGTGATGACAAGCATCAGTAGAATTTTTCTATCACAACAAGTCAGGCAGTAGGTTACACAGAAGTCCTCAGCATGTTATGCAGCAACATGAAATATGAAGTCATTCCCGCATGGAGTTGCTATATCCTCAGGCTTTCTTGTTTAATCAATGACCTGATCAGTATGAAATGAGTTCTCCGGATGTTTCTCAGAGGTTTCTTAACTTTATTCAGACATTACTAATAACAAATCACTATGCAACTTATCCACATTTTCCGGCATCAGTAAATCACAATACCATACTTACATATATAGCTGCAAATACTGTTTCCCAGTTCATTATTAAACTGTGGGTATCGGTCTGAAAATGCCAGACATTGTTTAAACCACAATCTAATTTTCTATATACTGTATTCGAAATTGAATAAATGATAATGTCATGTTATCTATCATTATTATTTTTGTTCTTGGCAGCTGTACATTTATGTTAATGAGAAAGAACACATATAATTGCTAAAATGAAGTGTACTTCTGCAGTTAGTAAAGATGTCTAGGAACTCAAGATAGGTTGTAATTGACAGAGAAAATATAGCTCAATGTAGCATATTTAACATCATAACGATGATCTATTGTTATCACACTTTTAATGCAAGTGTCTAACCACTACAAATATTTTACCTTTTTTTAAAATTACAATAAATCTGCTTTTTCCAAATTGTAATGAAACTTAATAATCAGTATATATATATTGTAGGGATTTCACTCACTTGCTGCGGTAGTTTTTTTCCAATAAACGAACTTCCAACCGTTTTCTCTCTTAAGAAATAGTGTTTATTTATAGAAAGTCCAAAAATGAAACAGAAATTCAGCCTGACTTGGCAAAAATAACATAAAATGAATAACATCAGTTTTCCAGTCTTTTCTCACAAAACATGAACCTCTTAGTCCACAAATCTCACTCCACAGAGTCCCAGTGGTCTTTTCACTAACCACACCTCAGCACAGCTAAACACACACTGAGGGAGAGATTTCCCTTCCTAGATAACTTGTGCTTCTTTTAAAGCTTGCACAGGTGCTCTTATTTAGATAAAGCCTGAGATGGAGTGTAGGAGTGGCCTTCCCACCCACAACTCTTCAGCCACCCCTAAACCCTGGGCCCAAATTCCAGTTTAAGAAAACTACTGACAGTTTAACCCTGTCAGTCTCTAGTATTCCCAGGGTTTTTATGCCAGAGTTGACAGGAGTCTAAACGGCACATACACTCCCTCACTCCCTCTCTTACTTTTCCATAGACCTGTTCACAATAAATATATATATATATATATATATATATACACACACACACACACACACACACACACACACACATACAAATATACAAAGTCAACTGCAACACTAATGCCTGGGGGAAGAGTCATGAACCTGTGCCTGTGGTTTACTACTGTGGTTTACTATATCCTAGGATTCTTGTAGCACCTTTACCCTGCAGTTGCATGGGGGTTAAATTGCACCTGTCACCTCAAAACTCTAATACTAATTTAGATTCTACTAGTGAAATAAATGTTTTTGTAAATATATATGTTTTTTTTTTAATGTAACTTTATACAGCATTTCTCTCTATCATCTGTCTCTGTCAGCCTGCCTTTTCTTTCCCGAGTCGGGTTGGGTGGGGCTAAATGATGATTGACATTATGGCTCCTCCAATCAGATCGCTGCTAGTTCATGATTTAAGGGATCTGATTGGGGGAACTATAATGTCAATCATTGACATTGGAAAAGTCAGGCTGACAGGGAAGATGACAGAGAGAAATGCTGTATAAAGGTACATTTTTAAAAATACATATATATTTACAAAAATGTTTATTTCATTAGTAGAACCTAAATAAGTATTAGTTTTGAGGTGACAGGTGCACTTTAATGTAAGATGCAATTCTGTAAATGACAGGACAGCATTTCTAGAGCTTTCTAAAGTATGATAGGGTTATAACCTGTTTGGATGCCCATTACTTACTGTTTTTTTTTTTAATCTTCTTCCTGTTGCTGTTTATAGATGAGTGAAAGTTAGTTCCATCCCTAGGGTGCTGTACCTCACAACAGACAGGCTGGAAAGGGTTTCATTATTGTCTAACACAGGGGTCAGCAACCTGTGGCTCTCGAGCCAGATGTGGATCTTTTGATGGCTGCATTCGGCTCTTTGACTGTAATGAGCGGTTCTCACATGCAAGCAGCACTCGTTACAGTTTGCTGGCTAATCACCGGCAAGCGCTGTAGAGACAAAGCTCTCTCAGTGCTTTTGGGTTGTTAGCCAATCTGGAGCCATTGGCATCACCAATGTGACATCACATATGACGTCAGTGGCTCCAGATTCGAAAGGGCTGAGCAGAGCCGTACTATATGGCTCTCTCAGCCAAAAAGGTTGCCGACCCCTGGTCTAACCCAAGGAATAAAGTGCAATTGAGATGGTTTAAAGTGTTACTGATAACTTCATACATTTTAACATTGCAAAGTCATAATTTTATATATTTTTTAAAGTTATTACACATTGCTCAGTTTTGTTTGTTGCAGTTTCATGCTGGCAGACAATCTTAGCTAGGGCAGTGCTCCAACAATTGGGATCCTGGGTAATAAGGTTCAGGAGAGAAAGGTTTATCAAAAAAAGGTTTATTCAACTTTAATATAAATGTAACCAAATTGAACATATATATACACATACACATATTTATTTATTTTGAGTTTGCTGACCAGATGTTTTATTGGTGTCACGGGAATAGCGGAACACACAGGGATTACTTCGGGAACTGGATCAACACCGGGGGGCACTATAGTGAAACCAGCACCCGTTGCGCCTCCAGAAGCGCTAAGGCGTACTAAACGTGAGGGGAACAGGATAAGGTGTTGCACCTTCTGGAAGCACTAAGGTATACGTGCACACGTGAAACAAACAGGGAGTGAGAGGAATAGGATAACGTGACTTAAAAGAAAGTGTGGATCCTCTGTACCACAGTAGAGGGCGAAATTTATTAAAGTTGTAAATTTTTGATCGATCGAATTTTGAAATTTTGAAATTTTTGGAAATTTGTAATGTTGAAATGCCAATCGATTTTACAAATTTCAAAATTTTTTGAAATTTTGAAAAATTTCGAAATTTCATTCGAAACTTTGATCAATCGATTGAAAATTCGAAATTCACCTTTAATAAGTTTCTCCCTAGGAGTTGACTCTGGTTAATCCTGAGGTGTGGAGTCTAAGGAGGGCCAGGTCTTCACCCTTAACCTCTGCAAAGGGGCATGGCCCTTGCGGCATGCACCTCCCAGGTCACAACCCTCAGGGTAACCTCCCACTGGTGGCAGCTGGAACTCATTTGGATCCCTGGCGGCAACCTGGAACAGCTCAAGGCACACAGAGATGATCCCTTTAAGAAGCTGTAACTCTTTGCAGGAGCAGGCTGTAACAAAGCATAGATAAGCAGGCAGGCAGACACTTGCACCAAACACCAGACTGATCTGAAGAGAACCCAGTCCTACAATAGGATAACAATAGACAGGCAGATTGCACCAAACGCCAGGCTAATCCGATAGAACCCCAATCCTAACATAGTATGACAATAAAACTTAAGCACTGTGCTAATCACAGCACTCCTTTTTAAATACCCCACTTGCTGACGTCAGCCGGCCGTGATTGGCCTAGAACCCGGAAGCTCTGGGGTACACACAGCCCCAGCGCTTACCAGCATCACAGATGCCGGGAACACGAGCAGCGCAGCAGCAGAGGTAACCACTGCTCGTGACAATTGGGAATTCATAAAAACAAGGTCAGCATAAACATTGAATGGTTATTTATCTATAGATACAATTAGGATTGCTGAAACAATCTTTTACAAGTGAAGATATTTAAAATATCGATACTACCTTGCTAATTAGTAATCTTTTCACATGCTTGCACCAATTTAACAATGCAGTATATAACATAACCAGTGCAGTCTAGTTTACCATACTGTTATTAGAATAGGCTTGACTTCAGAATGTTAGATATGACCCATAGCCCCAAGAGAATAAAGAAAGAAAGAAAATAATTTAATATTGTAGAAAAAAATATAAAATCATTCATTTGTATTGGCATATCAGTTCATCTATTCCACCATTCACAAATTTGCTTTCCCTTAAGTCTGCATTTCCTTGCAGTGTGTTTGCCTTCCTACTCTTCAGTTGTTGGTGCTGTACCTTATATTTGTCCAATAAAATTTACACAAACTTTGCTCAGTAACAAATTACAATAACCATGGTTTTGTTTTCAACAAAGATTTAGAAATATCTGCTCATCCGAGATAAAATGAAAGGAAGCACTTCAAACTTTAGAAAAAAGAGGGATCATATTTTTAAAATATTATGAAGGAAATAAATGGATTCAAAGCTGGTGCATTTTCCTTGGTAAACTATTTAATAATGCTTAATATTCAACACTGTCGAGTATTTTTAGAATTCAGAAAGCTAATCAGGGCAATAAAAGTCAAGATGAAGTGCTGTTAAATATTCCATGTAAATTAATTATTCTATGTAAAGCCCAGGGTGATGCACTATGTAAAAAACAGTAAAATGCAAAAATGCAAATTTTCTTTGGCATAGTATCCTTAAAGTGCACCTGTCACCTCAAAACTACAGTGGTACCTCGAGATACGAGCTGCTCAACATACAAATTTCTTGAGATACGAGTTGCGACTCAGACCTATTTCTTGTTTGAGATATGAGTTGAAATTTGAGATACGAACTGATGGGGCTGGAACGGATTAATTCTAATTCTGTTATTTTAAATGGGGATAATTGGTTTGACATACGAGCTGTCTTGAGTTATGAGCTCAGTTACAGAATGAATTAAACTCGTATCTCAAGGTACCACTGTAATACTAATTTAGGTTCTACTAATGAAAAACATTTTTGTAAATATATATGTATTTTTAAAAAATGTACCTTTATACAGCATTTCTCTCTCTGTCATCTTCCCTGCCAGCCTGCGTAGTCTTTGCCGTGTTGGGTTGGGCTGAGCTGAAAGGATAATTGACATTTTAGCTCCTCCAATCAGATACCTTAAATCATGATCTAGCAGGGATCTGATTGGTGGAGCTATAATATCAATCATTTGGCCCCATCCAACTTGGGAAAGAAAAGTCAGGCTGACAGGGAAGATGACAGAGAGAAACGCTGTATAAAGGTACATTAAAAAAAAATAAATAAATAAATTAAAAAAAAAAATATATATATATATATATATATATATATATATATATATATTTACAAAAATGTTTATTTCATTAGTACAACCTAAATTAGTATTAGAGTTCTGAGGTGACAGGTGCACTTTAAAGGACCAGTAGCATGCAAAAAAATCCAATTTGATTGAGCATGGCAGTTATTCTAATAAAAATGTTCAAAAATGTTATTGAAGTTAAATTCATGTATTTTCTTGTTTTCTGTTTGTTTTTATCTTTACTGATAGATGCCATGTTGTTAAAAAGACCTCACTCAATTTCATTGTTTTCTATGATATTTTAGAAAATACATATACAGGAAATGTGCCGGAAAGTCCAATTTTTAAAGCTAAATAACTAAATATCATACTTTATAGACATAATGTACTGCTGGTAGACTAAATCATAATTATATAATTAATCATTTTTATTAAAGAGAACTACTATTAGCTGTACAACATATTTAACTAATTTGTGACCACTAGCAGTACACTAAATAAGGGTGAAATCTAATAAAGTTGAAAATATCACTGTATTTGATATCGCGATATCGATAATTTAGATGGAAGAAATTTGCAATATCTAATAGTAATTTATACAAAGATAAAATTCGTTTACCACAATATCAAAAATTTGATTGAAACTTTTTAATCTGTTTCTATGGAAAATCCATGATATCGATAATTTCAATCAGAAAATTCAATATCGCAACAAAATTTTTTTGATCAAATTTTTCCAAACGAAAGGCCGAAAACTACCTTTTCAACTTTTAATAAATTTCACTGTTAGGGTGAAATTTAATAAAATCAATAATCACAATATCGAACGATTTTTACCGATATCGCAATATCAGAAATTGAAATTGAATTGAAATTCGAATGAAATGTTTAATCTGTTTATTTCAATATAAAAAAAATCCATACTATCGCTGGAAAATTCGATATCGCGATATTGGCAAAATTGCGACATCGTGATATCGGTAATGTCAATATTGCGATATCGGTAAAAATAGTTTGTTATTTTTTATTTTATTAAATTTCAACCTTTAGAGTATTGCTGCAGGTTCTGCTTCCTTCAAACAATCCTATACCCAGGATCAACTCTTCAAAACTCTCTAATGCAGTTCTCTATATGCGACGTAGACGGTCATAAAGTACCTTCCCCCTTCTTGATTTCAGCAAAATACCCAATGAAGCACATGGGCAGATTTTAAAAAGTCACTCTGCACGTTCTCTTCAAAGGCTGTTTCGCTGAAAAGAATAAGGGGGATTATACTTTGTGACAGTCTACGTTATATACAGAGAACTGCACAGAGGACATAGGATTATGAGAAGGAAGCTGAGCCTACAACAATACTGTAAGAGTACTGTTACTACTCATGATTAGATAAATATGTTGTCCAGCTATAGTTCTCCTCTAAAAATGCTGTTAAAATCTTGTGTATAAAAGAAGAAATGAAAAATGGGCAAAAGTAGATAGAATGAGAGTTTTTTTTTAATAACTTTGATTAATAGATCAACATACATCTGTGCCTGTACATGTGCATTTGAAACATTTGATTTTTTTCTATTACTAGCCTTATGAAAGTATAACACAGAAAATAAGTACAATTTATGTGTGAGCCTGGAAATAATTTGTCATGCAAGTAAATGTGAGTATTGATGGAAAAAATAATCCCATGGAGAGTATTTGTAGCTACATAGGCTCTTCTATGTGTAGTTCTGGTACACTATATTTTTCATTTGCAGAGTTAACTAAGAAAATCATTCAAGATCAGCTTATCTCTACCTACTACATACAGTATATGCACAACCTGAAGTTATATATATTCACAATAATGCAAGGGGCGGATGGATAAGTACACCACAGTCTCTAAAGATCATCGTTCTTGTTTGAATTTCACACGGATAACTTTTTTAGGCACAACTAAATTATGAATTTCGTGAAGAACTTGCTTTCATTTTTTCTAAATAAATAAAAATAGTTGTAATTAATCACTGGTCTCACTAATACTCATTGGTCACAGTTAGATTATGTTTCAATTAGTAGCAGTGGTCACAATATAAATATATGTTATCTGTATTCAATTATCCTTTCATCCATGTGATACTGTAATGTATCAATAATATATAATATAACCAATAGAACATTAGATGATAAATTGAACTTTGCACCAATCCAATCTTAGACTATCTTTGCCCAGGGAAGAAATATGAAAACATCTCCTGCTTAAGACATGTATCTCAAGGTCAAAAGGCACCTATTGTGTGTGTGTGTGTGTGTGTGTGTGTATATATATATACAGGATATATATAT
>WMED01013075.1:0-14565 GCA_019650415.1 Pipa parva
TCCCTCCCTGTAATTCTACCCATAAAGATTCTACATTTTCATTACTCTCATATATAGCTTTCTTTAATAAGGGCTTTAGGCAAAACTTAACATAAAGGCAAACTCCTCCTCCTTTCCAGTATTTACGGTCTCTTCTGAACAATGGATATCCCTCTAGGTTAACTGCCCAGTCATAGATATCATTAAGCCATTATGCCACCGCATTACCAAATACTACATTTTTATTGCTGTTGAAAACAACATTTACACTTTGAAGGCAAATACCAGTGTGAAAAAGACCTTAGTTTTATTTGTCAACAAATTATGATCTATTTTTCTGTGTTTTACTCAAAATGTAAAGAAAAATACTGTAACTCTAGGTTATTAAAGTATTTTTCTTTAAAATAAAACCAAAAGGCACCCATTGCATAGGTAGTACTAGAGAAAAGCAGATATGCATGTGAAATATTGAACAGGTCTGGTTAACATTGGGCAGTGCAGTGTAAAATGTAATTTTGCATTTAGTATAGTACATTTTTGCATAGTAGATCTGTTTCCCATGTGTATTGGAAAGAATGCTGAAGTAAGTGTAGGGTTAGTGCAGGGCTATTGAAAATGCACTAACATTGTATGCACAATAACTGCCTGCACACAGAAGCCTGTTTGTTTGTATGTTTGTATAGTCACAGTTAGACTGAAACTAACCTGCAGAGACTAATGGGAAGCTTGTTTAGATTTAGCAAGGCAACTTTTATAGGAAACATCTCTCAGCTATTATTGTACTATAACTTCTTGTCAGCAAAGAAAGACATACAACTTCCCTTTAAAAACTTCCGAAAGAAGTCAGCCTCAGAGGATTAACAATAGAGGTCACAGCAGTTGTTGTGTCTGAGGCCTAGCCACTCTGCATACCTCTAGCATCTGCTCCCAAGGGGGATATTCCTACAGTGCAAGGGGTCATGGTGTCTTTCATGTACAAGGGCGTTGGCACCAATAGTTACGCCACTGGTCAATAAAATATCTAGACCTGGTTTCACCTGGAGACTCCAGATTTGCTAAACAAATACTAGGTCTCCTTGAAAACCCTTAATCTCAGGGAAGATCTATGGGGCTCCACATATTACAGCATAAACCCTCCTAGTTCTGCTACCAAATCAATTGGATTTGCCACCATCTACAAAGCTGGATTTGCCGCCAACTACAAAACCACAAGTTAATATCACTGACACGCCTATTCAACAGTATTATTTTTATTTATCCTTTTGTCACCATACCTTCACTATTGTCACCCAATATTGAATTGTTTGCAATATCACACTAGGGGTTGACCCCTTGTTCTCATTCATTTCCCACCAGCGCATCCACCTACATTTCCAGCAAGGAAAGTGGTTTTGTCTTTTCTACAAAACCACGCCCCTATTGTGATGTCAATCCTTTGACTAATCCCTGCACCAACCAACAGTAGCAGTTTGGAGTTGATCTCTCATAGTTCCTAGGTATGAGAATATCCCTTAATGCTAATAACCCACTCTTTGAGTTTATATTAATTCTAGCCATTTTGGCAAATTAGTTAAAATTAGTGCAAAAGGGGGTCTTTTTTCTTTTTTAGGGAAACTATGCTACGTTTCAGCTTTCCTGAGATATATAGAACGCTAATTTTTAGTTTGGTAATTTAGAATATTATTGCCTGACAGAAAAAACTTGTAAAACCAGTATGTACACCTTCCTGTTCTGCTCCCGCTAAGTCCCAGAATTCCTTGAAAAAGGTACATTGTTGTGATGCCATTTACAACAAGTCATTTCATTTTAAATCTAGCGATTCATCCACAAGAATGCAAAGTATTCTCTATAAACATATTCCCAAGAATGCCAAGTATTCTCTATAAACATATTCTCAAGAATGCCAAGTATTCTCTATAAACATATTCCCAAGAATGCCAAGTATTCTCTATAAACGTATTCCCAAGAATGCCAAGTATTCTCTATAAACATATTCCCAAGAATGCCAAATATTCTCTATAAACATATTCCCAAGAATGCCAAATATTCTCTATAAACATATTCCCAAGAATGCCAAGTATTCTCTATAAACATATTCCCAAGAATGCCAAGTATTCTCTATAAACATATTCCCAACAAACCTGTCACAAAGGCTGTCTAATAAAGAATCGTGCCATGTTAATTACCGTATGCCTTATTTGTTCATGTCCGCCTCTACAACATCCCCAGCTTTCTGTCAGTCTACAAAATAATAGGAGCCTTTGAATTGAGCGCAGCTGAATTCTCAAACCAGTGACCCATATTTTCACTTAGACTGGCTGCATAGTTGATTTGGTTTGATAGTATTAAACTTAAATGTTAGGCTGAAGAAACACAGTCGCAGAAAACTGAAAAGACCTATAAACACAGAAAAAAAAATGATACATTTGATTTCTGAGATGAATTCCTTTAATAGTCACTACCAATCCGGCAAAGTGACGGTGGAGTTTATTTAATATTTATAAGATCTACAGCACTTCAGTCTTATATTATCCGCCCTGGTTGTTTGATGACCTGGTTTCTGTTCTAAAAGTGGATTTAGCCAAAATGGGAATGGCTCTAGGGTCCCCTTTTTACCCACAGTTGCCAATCTTAAAGATTCTTTTTATGCCCATATAAAAGGAAATGAAACCAATAACACTAATTCAGTTAACGTATTGGTTAATAGAACTTAGTAAAGACATGGTTTATATTTACATATCACATGGTTAGTCAGGTGGGGCTGCAAACAGGATCATCAGCATAGCATACAGTTTTACAGGGAAGGGAAGCCTTACTCTACCATTTTGGTCTCTGAATGAACTCTGGAAGCTACACCCTGACTGTCTCCTGACGTGGCCTTTAGCTGTCAGGTATCTTTATCTCTAACCCTGTGCAAGGAATGGGTATATGTATCAGGAGCAGATCTGTCACATCCACTCCTATTCTCCCTACTCCAATTGCCTGGTAAGATAGGATAGAAATTATTCAAATAAATTCCCCCACCCTGAGTATGGGGCTATGGGGTATATGTATCGGAAGTAGGTCCATCAGACCCACACCAATTCCCACTCCTCAATTGGGGTAGGGGGAACGGGAGCAGGCCTGAAGGCCCCTTACCCCACTGGTTGACCCCCTTCTGATACATATGCCCCATGCACAGGGTGAGGGTATGCGGTCAATAGGACCCAGCATTTATTTTAAAACATTTGAAATATTGGGTGCTTACTTGTCCTTTTTTTATTTTAAATATAGCACTGTGGAGGGGTGATTATTTTGTTGGTGGTGTTGGGTGTTTGATACTTTGTTGCGCATTTAACTTGTGAGTGTTTAATGTCGGCTTGGATTTTCAACTAGATCTCTGCTGGTTTAGGCTGTTTGGTTAGTGTTTTTGGTAGACACTGAGCTTTGTATAATGGGCACATTTCATTGCTAATCGGGTATTCACTAAGGGTAAGTTCACAGTTGTGAAAAAAAGAAAAAGAATACGCTCCGGCATATTTTTCTATTGCACTTACCAGAGACAGTGTGAACGCTCCCGATGTGTTCACGGCTTTTCCTATCTGGCCGCATTTTGTGTGCAGTGTATATACACATATATAAAATACAACAGGCAGAGCTGCGCACGTGGCGTATGCATGTCATACGCTAGTGTCTCCGGGACAAGGTAAGTACCATAGGGATTCACAGAGTTGTATTTTTTTCACACTAGTATATTATGCGCTGCACATAATACACTAGTGTGAACATAGCCTAACACATGCAGCATGCTGCACAGAGATTTAATTGCTAACAGCATTTTTTTCATTTTTTGTTGAATCAGAGAAATTTGTTTATCTCCAGCTTGCAGAGGAGGGGATTGCAATTGAATACAACAGTTAAGGGAGTTCACACTTGTGTAACAGAAGAAGAGACTAATCCATCATGTCTGTGCATTTAGGAGGACCACTTATTGGTCTGTTTTAAAAGCAACTGAACATACTCCTAAACTTCATTGGCTAATGGGCATGTCACATGGTGTAGGCAATGTGTATTTGCTTACTCTGCTTTCTATCTTTATAGTTATAATCGTCTCACCTGCAGATTACATTTATGTGTTCATGTAAGCTAATTCATAGCAAATATATTTTAGCCTTTTTGGGATTTTTTACATGGATTAAATAGATGCTGTCAGCATGGCCATCTGGAAGAGAGACAAGGTGGGCTAGTTCACCCCCCCTTGGAATGCCACCATGGCCTCCTCTTCCCAGAGGCTTGCATCAATAGTAATCCTAGCATCCAAATGTGCCCCTCTGTCTTGCCCTGTCTATCTAATGCAGTGATGCCCAACATACAGCCCGCAGGCCATATTCAGCCAGTGACGCGATGCTATCCGGCCATTGAAGCTTCTGCCCACAGAGCAGGAAATCAGCAACAATTGGGAGGAACTGGTCTGCTTATTAGTGAACAGGATGTCAGTTCAGTAATACACTGTTTTCAGTATCTCACAATTGGGTGGAAGGCTTCCCCGCATTGCTAAGACCCTTACTTCCAGGTCGATATGTGTTGGAAAGCATATGCGTTCCATTAGTCGGCGTTAGCTGTTGATTTCTATGGCCCCCAGGCTGAAAAAGGATGGGCATCACTGATCTAATGGATAGCTGCTGCATCATCTTGTGACGTGGAGAGGACATCTTAACTTCATAGTGCCATCCCCACCTTACATTGTTTTCTGCAGACACCCATGGCAGTCAGGTTTAACAAACAAAGAAATCTACATGACTTTAATTTTATGTTTTCAAAACATCTGCCCAAATAAAGCCTTTATTAAAAATTTCAAACAGAAACTCAGCTAACTATTTTTTTAAGCAGAAAAGTTAGAACTACTTAGAAGCAGGCTTGTGTTTTGGGTCTCTTGGCTACTTGGAAATGCCTCTACAGCAGGGGTCTGCAACCTATGGCTCTTGAGCCAGATGTGGCTCTTTTGATGGCTGCATCTGGCTCTTTGACTGTACCGATCGGTGCTCACATGCAAGCACTGCTCATTACAGTCTGCCGGCTAATCTTCAGCAAGTGCTGTAGAGAGACAAAGCTCTAGCTAGCCAATCCGGAGAGGCTGACTTCACTGGCTTCCGGGTTGCTAGCCAATCTGGAGCCGCTGACGTCACCACGCTTCCGGGTTGCTAGCCAATCCGGAACCGCTGATGTCACCTATGTGATGTCAACAGCTCCGGATTCAAAAGGGCTGAGAGAGCTGCACATACTGTGTATGGCTCTCTCAGCCCAAAAGGTTGCCGACCCCTGCTTCACAGTGACCTACTAAATAAATTACTAAATAAAAGTTTTACAGGCAGCTGGGGTTCCCACCTGTATTTAAGAGATGCTGCCTTAAATACAGAGGAAGAGGTTTGAAGCCTATAGCTAAGATTCCTGACATGGGCTTGAACTTCTCAGCTGAAAATTAGAGGTGTCCTTTATAGTCACATTATCATGTGAAGATCAGATTCAAGGTGGTATAATGTAGCACTGTGTTTAACTAGAAACACTCCTACTATATAATACATAGAGTCACAAATAGACCATTCCCTTAGGAATCAGGGGGTTATTCACTAAGCTGCGAATTTGACTGTCAAATTCTCACAAACAGTGGATTCCCATAGCAAATCCGCAACAATTGTAACAATCCACAACAATCCCCATTGTAAAGTTGCAAATTTTTTTAAAGTTAAGATTGCGGCAATTTTCCCATAATAAAGTCGTGACTGCAACAATATTCTCATTATAAAGACGCGACTGCAACAGAAACAGTCTATTGCGACTGTCTTTATCTGGTGAATTCACACCTATGTGCAACAATTCAGACTTTAGTGAATAACCCTCTCAAACTTTTATTCATATGTGTCAACATTAAATAGGCCATTAACACCAGAAAAATAAATGATACCATTTGGATCGGCATGGCATTTATTCCTATATAGTACTTTGTTCTTTTTTAAAGTTAGATTCTAGTTTTTATTGCTTTGTGACTATTTTTCCTATTTGTTGGTTGCATTCATATTTTTTATCTGGTAGGTAAACATACTCTGCCTCAATGTTTTCTATGGGACTTTAGATAAAATGTATTTATTAAGCACAGTTTATAAAATATGACTGCAACCAGCAATGCCAATAATGCAAATTTAGATTGTAAGCTCTATGGGGCAAGGACCTCCATCCTCTTGTTTCAATCATGGCCTGGCAGTTAGAGTGATGTATTTTCTTGATTGTATGCTTGTAATTTATTTCACTTGTTCTTTGTTGCGCACTTCCCTTGTCTGTATTATAACTGTACTGTTGGATTGTACAGCGCTGTGTAACCTTCTGGCACTTTATAAATAAAAATATACAAGTATTGAAAAATTAGAAATTCAACTTCACTTCTGACATTTTTAATGTTACTGTGTATAAAACTTTCCTGGCTTTACTGATCCTTTAAAACTGTTAAGGATGGTTTGTTAGAGAATACTACAACCATTACAAATACTATACTCTCCAAGTTGTGTGCAAACTGCCTCTTAACCACCATTCTGTAATGTCCGACTAAACACATTATAGATGCAATTCACAGGGAGAAATGAACTCACTAACAGGATGAGATTTTACCATATTTTTAATGCAGGTTAAATGCAGGTATTATTAAAAAAAATAAAAATTATTTTCACTATCAAGTCTTTCAAGAATTTTAGAGATGAAAATGTTATACTATCATCTAATACATGCTGTAGAAGTGTATATATGAGGGTAAAAAGCATTTGAATAATTGCACATATTAAACTGATTTCCCCTTTTTGAGGTCATATATGATCCCCCTTCCACACTTATGGACTTAAAGTGCACCTACCATCTCAAAATACTAATACCAATTTATGTTGTACTAATGAAATAAACATTATTGTAAATATATATGTATTAAATAAATGTATCTTTATACAGCATTTCTCTCTGTCATCTTCCCTGTCAGCCTGACTTTTCTTTCTAAGTCGGGTTGGGCGGGGCTAAATGATGATTGACATTACAGCTCTTCCATTCAGATCCCTGCTAGATCGTGATTTAAGGGATCTGATTGGAGAAGCTATAATGTCAATCAACCTTTTAGTCCCACCCAACCCAATTCAAGAAAGAAAAGTGAGGCTGACAGGGAAGATGACAGAGAGAAATGCTGTATAAAGGGACATTATTTATAATAAATATATATTTACAATAACATTTATTTCATTAGTACAACCTAAATTAGTGTTAGTTTTGAGGTGACAGGTGCACTATAAATCCAGACCAAGTTGAATGTTCCCTTGTGCTGAAGGGAAATGGAGTGACTGAGTACCTTTTCTTTCTGCCAGGATCCGGTAACTCTACTTTTCAGTGAACTAAGCCTACGCCGAACTTTGGTGCCTTTCTCAGCTTTCTCAGCTTTTGCTGTATCTTCTGACCTTTAAATAAATTACAGATGAATAAAAGTTAGTTGACATGAAAAACCAATTGCCTTTAGCTAATGTCTCATGCTACCATGACAAAACAAATGTGAAAAAGGGTAAAAAAATAGGCATCCATAATATGAATACACGTTTTAATTAAATTAGAATTTGCAGAATACCAAGTCAGTAGTAGTTTGAGGCATTCAGCTATGACTGCAGAATTAGAAGCAAACTCACTGCTTCTTTTTCTACCCCTGATGTCCAACTTGAATCTCGTCACAGAGGCGGAGCTAAAGGAAAGATGGACATTATAGCTCCTCCAATCAGATGCTTTCTAGATTGTTATTTAGAGGGGAACTATAGTCAAAATACATCTTTACATATGCAGTGCTATATCTTAGTGAGAAGTGTTTCTCCCCAGTAGTTGTTTCATGTGATGCAGAATAACTAATTAAGGGAAACAAACGGCAAGTTTTTTTTCTTCCCTAAATGTTTTATAACTATTTGTGTCAGCAATTGGCTTAGTATATATTTGGCTTAGTATAAAGGAGTTTTATATGTATGTGTTCAGTTATATCAGTACTGAAGTGCTCCTTTAAGGGATTGATTGGAGGAGATATAATGTCAGTCTTCCCTTTATCCCTGCCTCTCCGACTCAAGTTTTGAGTCAGACATCTGGGGCTAAAAAAGAAGCAGGGAGTTTTCTTCTATTTTCTGCAGTCTTAGCAGAATGATTATAGCATTCAGCTAAGACAACAACCTGCTGTGTAAAAACATGCTTTTAAGTGGATCTGACAGGTCCACTTTAATATGTGCTATGATGGCATTAGTAATGGTCAGCTGAGCAGGCCATGTCATATTGAGTCAATGGGTTTCTGTGTTTCAAAAGTTTATATATTCTGGATCTTAGGGTTAGCTCAGTTAAAATGTTCTCAGGTATGATTATAACATGGCAGCAGAGTTATACAGGATGTAGTCACAATGACAAGAACTTCAAGAAGAACTCTATCTCTGTAAGAAATTCAATACCTAACTTTGCATCATGGTAATAGTAAATGACCCATGCTGTTTTGGGAAACATATTGCCTCTGCAGCATATAACAGTGCACTGTGCATAGTGTTTAAGGAGCATCTATATAAAAAGATCTTCTGTAAACACACTATATTTTATAGCTTCTTTATAAAGGAGTTACTCTGTCAGTGGAGATAATAAACCTGACAGCCAATTTTTTTTAATAAGTTAAATGAAGGAATTACCCACTCGTTAGACAGAAACTCGAACCAGGTTAGATTCTGCTTGGGTTCCCTGCTCCCATCCTGCTTATTTTTAGTCCTAAGAAACAAAATAAACATTAGAATAAGTTCTGGCATAACTCAATGAGCATTATTATATTTGCCTTTGCCTGACATATATATATATATATTGATTTGAATGATGAATATCATTGACATTTTTCACGCCATCTTAAAAACAAAGGGCTTAAAAAAAAACACAGGGTGGACTGTTCCTTTAAAACAACATGTTTTCTATGCATATTTGGATAAAGCAATCGGTTGTTAAATAAAGTTTTGCTTATCTGTATATAAATTGTGATCAGGTGCTTCCGATATTCACACATACCCATGATATTGTTTGAGCTCTTGAAGAACTTGTTGCACAAACAATCTACAAGAAAAAATGGAAAGAAATGTTTATGTTTAAAAAGGAATTTGCATTTTTCATGATTCAGATTATTAATAGCTGCGTCAGCTGCCTCCCTGGCTACCGGTTTTCACTGAAAATTCAATGTTAAATATTGTAAAATAATTGGGAAATATTGACAAAAATATTGTCACTTTTCTATATTGTCTAGTTCCTCTTGCAGAACTTCTGCAGCCCTTACATAATGCCTGTTCAATGCTGAACAGAAATACTTGGGCCCTTATTACTGAAATTATTATATATACATCTGTCAAATATGTGTGTCTGCAGGGGGAAATCCAAGGGGGGGGGGGGTAGCATCACGTGACTCATCGGGAGTAATTCCAATGACCATTAGGCAGATAGGGCAGGACAGAGAGGTGCAATGAGAGGTTAGAACTAGTCCCTATGCGCCCCATTTCCTTGCCTGGCACCCTCCCAGTGGGGTTCCCCTCTTGCGCTCCCTTCGGATGCCCATGATAACAAAACTAGCATATAGGTTATAGATTATTGGGATCATTTATGGTGGTTCACACACACACACACACACACACACACACACACACACACACACATATATTATATTAGTGAGTGAGTGAGTGCCTTGCGGGTGCAAGATTTGTATCCCATTGACTTCTATAGAAGTAAGATGCAAGACTTACACCTGTGAACCAAGGCTGATGCTACTTGCTGTAATTTTGCTTGGTTTGGGTATACTTGCCACACAGAAAAATACATTCCGCTTTCAAAGAAGTCAATAAGATGCAAGCCTCACTATGTGGGCTGTAGGTATGTCTGTGAATATTTTACAAGTGCAAAAGGCGTTAGGGAGAAATTGTCAGAATAAAAATACTTGGAAACAGCTTAAAGAATACTTCTGTTAATATCTAAACAATGATTCTCAAAATATTGAGAAAAGGCAGAACTCTGCGACACTCTGAAGTGCTGTTTCCAAGGCGTAGCTGCACCTACATGTAAATTGGTTGCAGAAAGGGAATAAAACAGAAAAAAAAAGTGGCAGTTGTAAATAGGGATGTAATCACGCCATTATTTTCACATCTGCATTTCACATAGGGCAGTGAGACATGGACACTAATCAGAAAGAGATAACACTGAGCTGTGGTGTGACTTCTACTAATCCCATGAACAACTACAAAGCTTTTCTGGAACATATCAACCCAAAGATGTCCTGGATGGCTTAATGACCAGGCAGAGGATAACCATTTTGGACATTTGATGAGGCTGAAAAAGCAAACAAGGAGAACCCAAGACCTGTTGGCTGAACACCATCAAGGAGGACACAGGAATGACCATGAAGCAGCTAAAAGAAACTGCTGAGAAGAGGGACACATGCAGGGAACTAGTCTATGGACTACCCAAACGTCAGACAAAGCTAAGAAGATGGAATTGGAATTAATGATTTTGACAGCCCTCAGCTGCCGGTGGGATACTAATTACTTGTAACCAATAACAGCTAAAGGGCCAAGGTTAGACATCTCTGTTGTATAATGATCCGTGTGGTCCTATAACTGTCAACACGTATTTTAAATATTTAAAATGTCAGATTTCAAGCAACATACACATGAGTTGCTTCTACATCGTTCTTCGCAGTGGTTTCTAGTTGAGGGGACTGTATCCCTGCAAAGAGAAAGCAAACATATCAGCTAGAGGATGTCATAGAAACGTTGTTTGCAGTAATCCAGCAGAGATGAATGACTTTCGTATTATTTCTCCCTTTTCGCTTGCCCATCGATCTGTCACTTACAGCTTATTCCCATGAACTGAATAACAATAGAAAGTTGCTAAATAATAATAATAATAATAAAAAAATAAAATAAACAAAACATTTCCTGTTCTTTATAAGTAAGCAGTAATATAAATATAAGGAATAAAATATGCAATAACATTTTTCTTATTTAGCAGGGCATTGTACTATACACATTTTTTTAATGTTTGCTTTCAGTTTTTTCGATCTTGATATTTGTTCTATTTTTAAAATAAAACATCAGATAAGGAACAATGCATTTACACATTCCCACATCTCTATACTTACATTTGAGTCAGTACCCAGAAGCGCGACTCGATTTCTTCAAGATCCTGCTGGATTATCTAACTGAAGGACCATCAATGTCAACTTCCTGCTGACTTGGAGTGATTTAAATTGGCAGGAACTGCTAAAATTGGCTTGGCAATATGGCTAAAATGTAAGTTTAGGTCTGATCTCTACAGCTATCTACAGCTAGCTAGAGAGTGCCCTGTAGCCAGACAGGGGCATAAATTAGGTGAAAGGCACTTTTAAATAATATACAGTAATTCACCACAGCTGTGCTTGTTTTAATTCATATTGTATTAACAGTAGCCTCACCTACCTTCTATTGCAGGGCAGGATGACTCAAGGCTACGGGAAATCCTGTTGGTTGAAATTTTATCTAGTGTTGAAGGCACAGATTTAGACCGCAATCTTTTACCTTGACTGTCTCCTTCCTGTTAATATTGCAGATAAATGGAATTCAAAAACATATAGTAACTCTGTGACATAAAAGAAAACCACTAGTTTATGTAATGTGTGTGTAATGTGTACTGGCCAGTTTTCCATGAAAAGGTACCCTCCCCCAGACATTTTTGCCCTACTTACTACTTAGCACATGTGCACAAGTCAGCTTTCCCTCTGTAATCTCCTGCATTCCAACTTAATTTATGGTGCCAAAAGGTCAGCACACTGCTTAACCAATAGCAGTCAGGCAGCCTTTTCTTCTCATGTTGCCTGACTTGCAGAACAGAAAGAAGAGGGGGAGTGGGAGGAGGAAAATGTCAGCTCTCAGGAAAATTAATTAAGGGAAACAAACGGCAAGTATTATTTCATCCCCAAAATGTTTTTTTTAACTATTTGCGTCAGCAATTTGCTTATTATAAAGGAGTTTTATATGTATGTGTGCAGTTATATCAGCACTATAGTGCCCCTTTAAGTAACTATTTACATAGGTCTCTCCCACAGTGCTGCTGAAAGTCTATTCTGTACTTAGGCACCAGTTGTGTAAAGAAGCAATGCTAGTCACCTTACTGCAATATATCATTGTCCTTGAATGTTGGTAAGTATTTTCTATTGTATTTCTCATGCAAACATAGCAACACCTTAGAGAACTAGATAAAAAAGTAGTACATGTCTAGCAATAGGGAATTATTCGTAGGGAATGCTAAATAAAGCAGAGGTGTTTTAAAGCAATCAGTCTTTCACTCCAACCTGGGTTGTAAATGTACGTATAATGATAACCACAAAAAATTCAGATTCATTTCTAATAAGGTAAAGCCTTCTTATTTTTTAAAATTTTTTAAAAATTATTATCTAAAATCTAAAAAATAGTAACAATAAGTAAAAAATGCCGATGCTTTACTTTACATTGTACAAATTCTAAAACTTAAGTCGTATATAAAAAAAAAGCTACATTCACAAGACAATAATAACACAATAGTGTAATGACCTAAAACTTTACATTTAAAATAAAGTTATATCCTTGGAATATGTGTTTTGTATACACGGAACATGCATCAGAAAAGGCATTTGATTCCCATGAGACCTAAGTTCCAGTTAGACTATAGATAAACCTCTTCCCTGCCAGGAAATAGCAAATAAGCCCTCATCTGCAGTAGCCATTTGCAAAAACCATGTAAATTCTGAGGGGGTTATTCATCAAAGTCCAAACAGTCGCGTAAATGTCCGTATTCATGTCCATTTGTGACTTCTCCAACTCCGCTTATTCAACAATCTCTGCGATGTGACCAATTCGTGACCAATTCCGACGCTTACTCCAGTTGCGGACTTACGGAGCTCTTCCCATCAATTTGCATGAAAGTGCACAGGTAATTCGGCAATTCAGCAAGCGATGGAGTCTGTCAAAGAAGCGGATTCTGCAGTGCGTACTGCTCCGAATTCCCCTGTTTGCCTTCGCCACAAAAGACTGGTGAATTGAGGGGTTGTTGACAGGGCTTCAGTGTTGCGTAAGGCGACTATTCATTCAAAAGTAACAATAACGACTGCGACTAAATTAGTCTATTATTAAACATGAACTATAGCAAAACACAAGAAGGGGGGAGTGAGCACTAAAATAATGTAACGAATGTGTACTTCAGTGGTGCTAACGGATAAAAAATTATCAGTAACACAAAGAGAACACAGTATTTTAGTTGCACACACTGAATAGTTTATTTCAAAATTACAAAAACACTCTTATATTGGACAAAATAAATTGCTGCCAGCGGTGCTTTTTTTGCAAATAAATATTTGCCGGTACACATTTCGATACTATATCGACTATAGATGATTTTCCAGTTAATCGGTGCTCCTCGATGATTCGATAATTTCTGGAAGTAATCATCATCGAGTGTTTCCGTGTCAGCTTTCACTGCATTCGGGAGAGAGAGTTGCTGGGAGGCTCTCGCCTTTATCAGCTGAGCTGCTGCTGCTTCTTGGAATGGGTCCGGCTGCTGGGCACTGTACTATCTCCGTTACATTGCTGTGCTGAACACTGTGCCAGCCCGGTTACCCTGTTGCGCTGAACACTGTGCCAGCCCGGTTACCCTGCTGCGCTGAACAAAAAGTCTTCAGTCTTCAGTGCAAAAGTCTTCAGATTTTCCGGTACTCCGTATCACCGCGTACCAGTGCAAAAAAAGCACTGGCTGCCAGCAATCTTATCATCTCCTGTTGGCTTTATTTAATTATTTATTCATTTACATTTTTACATTAACTATTTATTTATTGATGGCTATGCATTTGTGGATAATTGTTTAAATAGTCTAGTGTTTATTCCTAGACTTTTATTTTTATTGTTTTTAACTTTGTGTCCAATATAAGAGTGTTTTTGCAATTTTGAAATAAACTATTCAGTGTGTAACTAGGATACTGTGTTCTCTTTGAGATATTAAACATGAACTAAGCACAAGGTGACATATAAAAATAAGTATTTTTCACTTATATACAGTTAGTGGGATATGATGAGACTGATGTCACTGCCCTTCACTGGAGGAGTTCACCTCATTCCGCATGACTTGTCATCCTATTGTTGTGTGACTGACAACGTACAACGCATGCGATGGCATCCGACACTGTCCACTGCTTCATGAATAAGTAGTGAATTTGCGACTTCCTACTCATATTGACATGAACAGACACGGAGATACAATGCAAGGCGATTTCAGACTTTGATGAATAACCCCCTGAATTTTATAACTAATGCAGCTTACTGACCATTTGCAGTGTGGACAAAATAAACTTTGTCCGCTCCACAATTTGGACATATTGTAACATGTACTGTACACAATGCTGCATTCTCACACACACGTCCATTGGATGTCTCTCAAACACAGGGTGTTTCCCACATAGATTCTCTTTCTCACACAAACGTAGACTGTCTAATACAAACTACTAAGGGGGTAATTCACTAAGCTCCGAAGTGAGCTGCG
>WMED01013076.1:0-10509 GCA_019650415.1 Pipa parva
TACGACCCCCTCATGAAAATGAACACCATGGGGCATTGGATCCTTGGTGGGCCCCAGTGGGACAAAAGAAGAGCAAATTTATACAGGGCAACACACCAACAAAGGCAATCATTTACAAATGTCTATCAACTCATAGCAACATATTTTTGAATTCACTTGTATAAAGGAACTAGAATATCAAAATTACATTTCTGATTGGTGGATATAGGATGTGGGACCTCAGTATATGTCCATTGTTGATACAATGACCTGATCGTGTCTTGGTACCAATACAGAATGTCTACTTTAATACAGGATTGAATTAAAAGACAAGTGTGTTTAGTCTGTGAAGGAGGGTGTCCAAAGCTAACATATTGCACATTTGTCAATGCATCTCTTTTTGAGGGAAGAAGTTGTTGAAAGCCACAAGGATATACTTGGAAATCACCATGCTATAAAAAACAATTCCACAATTCTGTTCTGATACATTACATTGTACCAAAAGAGTTACTTAATGAATATAAAGCCTCTAATGCTCAAACTGCTGCTGAACTCCCAGAACCCCCTGAACAGGATACAAGTATGGAGTATGAGCATATGGTCTCTGTGTAAAATCAGTAGTGTTTCCCTGCATAGATGTCCTTATCCCTCAGTAAAATGCAAGTCAAAAAGGGTTATATTTATTTAACTTGAAAAAAAATACATTCAATATAAGTATTATACATGATGGGTATTTTAGTCACAGTGAATCATTTGAATAAACTGTTTATATAAATGAGTACAGCACCAGGAATGTTAAAGTCGGTATTTATAAATTTTACAAAGTGACTTGAACCAACCCTTCCTTCAAACATTACCTTATAACACTTTTTTTCCATCCATTGCTGAAATAGAACGCGGTGGGTTTGAATTTAGTACAGACATGGTTTGTTTGAAGATTAAACTAGCAGTTTCACAGCAGTAGCCACTAGGTGGCACAAACTGACCAAAATTATTTCAACCCAACCCATACAAAACCCCCCATTCATAGTGTAAATAAAGAGCTACATTATTAATTTATAGCAGTGTATCCACTCTGCACCTAATATTTGTTTAGCCAGCTGTTTCCTCCAATCCTTCTTTAACTCCACTAACTCAAGTACATTTTTTTTTTATCCCAAAGAACATTTTGTTGCTTACAAATTACAAGCTACCTTTTGAAGTTAGGGTAGATTTTATAGTGAGAAACTGTGGAGTCAGAATGTCTGATATTTCCATGGGTATAACAGACGATTTCTGTAAAACATACGTGGCATTCTCTAAATAACTTTCATTTTCTAGCCATAGCTTAACCATTATATTAATAACTTCACTAGACTTGTTGTTTGACTAATATATTATACCACGGATGTCCAATAACAGTCCATTCCATCTCCCCTTTCTACTACAGTTCCCAGCATCCCACATAAGACTGGTGTTGAACATGCCTTTATGATAGAAAATCACAATTGCTTCATATATACTGTATATAAGGTAAAGTCAATCATTTTAGTATATAAATGTACCAAAAAGCCTTCTGTCCCTGTAACGTTCTATTGCTAATATTAAAATATCTGGTCTTTTCACTATGAATTTTTATTTTGTTACAAAAAGTTTGTTTTTGGAGCTTTTCCTAATTCCACTGAACACGGTTAGCCCATCCCTCACCTGACATTAATCATCAGTTCCTAGGGTACGGTTGTGTGCATAATCCTGCCAAAATATGCATTGAAAAACCACTGAAAAAAACTGGTAAATCACCCTGAAACCTGTCACTGTTTTCATTTTTTTTTTTTTTTTACTGAATTTTTTTTATATTTAGTTTTATAAAAAGTTTTATAAAAGTGAAAATGTTAGAAAACACTCCTTTAAAATAAATGTAAAAAAAGGGCAAACCAGACATTTTGTTCCTTGATAAAAACGTATACAAAGAGAAGTCGTTACAAGGAACATATTTGACCTATACTGAAGTGTGTTTTGTAACATATTCATATTTTAGGAAGATCTTGTTTGCCTTTGCAGAGGTATGAATATTTGAATGCATCATACGGATTTTAACTGGCAGAGTGGGAATAGTTGTACTTTTTGTACTTGAAACATGATGATCTCCCAGCACACTACTTTGTTGTATTTTATCAACCATATCATTAAAGTGCAGGGGCTGCTTCATGTTCTGACGAACAGGAAGTAAGGAATGCAAAGATGAATTGGCTAGAAATTGCTTCTTTTAAACATCTAAAGTTCTGTTTATTTATGAACACAAATAAAACTCTGTCAGTGTTAAAAACATAAGTATAAAAATGCAGAATCTGACAATGGGTTTGTCTCAGAGATGGTGAACTTATGGCATGTATGCCATAGAGGGCACACAGAGCCAGCCCTCTCTGTGAGCACGCGTGCCGTCGCCACCATTACCTTCAGTGCAGGCCGCAGACCCGATCTGACAGTTTTCAGGTAGGATCAGCAGCCTACACTGAAGGAGCGCTCACTCGCTGGGGAGCGCTCCTTACCCTATGCAGATGCGATGACCTCACTCATCAGTGAGTGACGTCATCTTTTCGACACCGAGGGTTTGCCGACACTGGTTAATCTAGACTGTATGCACAATGAAATGTTTTTATAATGCCTTGCATTTATCCCAATGTTAAAAACTGTGTGTATCCCTGCCACATTTGCTAGTTAAAGGTATTCCACTTAACTGTAAAGAAGTACTTATAAGTTATGTTTCTTTTCAGTTTTCCTCCCTTCAGCTTCAGATTATACCCTGTATTTCCAGCATCAGTGGGGCAACTGTTCGCTAAGGTCTGATAACCAATGGCAGCCAATCAGCGGTTATCTTAAATTTTGCTATCTCCCACATACCACTGCATTCTAACTGCACATTGGTTGCTATGGGATACAAAACTTTTCACTGGCAACAGTTCAAAATTGCTTAGTTTCTCTGTTTATTTTACCATCTAGATTCTTTATCTACAATACGATCAACCGAAACACCCATAATAGTGCAAATAGTTGGTTTTACTAGTGAATCTATGTAAAGATAATTTTCTGGAAGGCTACGACACTAAGTGATTTCACTGCTTGAAAAGATACAGCTGGTTTGCTCACTATAGAAATACATGGATGTGTAGTTACAACATTGTGACTACATTGGAGATTTTACCGCTTATAATGTGATTTTACCTGTTCTTTTTGACACTTGGTTTACTAAAAAAAATATATTTGAAGTTCGCAGCTACCAAAATCACATCAAAAACTGCACTAAAATCACAAGAAATAGAAACTGAAGTTTTGCTACAAATTGCAGCAGCAGATTTTCTGCTTTAGTGAAGCAGTTACAGAGATGCCAGTGTAAATGAGCCCATAAAATTACAAATACGATATACTTTTACCCACCAAACCTGACATGCCTATGGCTGGGAAAACTTCAAAACAGTTCTTTATAGCAGTCTAATAACCCATACCAACCAATTAGCACTTACTCTTCACTAGTAATGGTGAGCTGTCGATATATTCTTTGATAATCCAGTTAAGGGTCAGGTGTGACTGGGGGGCCTTAATAATGTATCTAGCAGTACATTTGCAAATGAGGCTTAGAAGGGGAAGGGTCAGGGGCCCTGGATTCACCTATTCTTTTTTCTCAGGGAGCAATCTTTGTGAGAAAGCATCTTTGTACACTATTTGTTTCACCAGATAATCTCTCTATATTTCTTTCCAGATATCAAAGGAGAACTCCCACTCATTCTACTAGTGATGATTCTGGAGGAGGGGCACTGAAATATTCACCAGTGCTTTCTCCTTCTTGCATGGATGCCAATTTTCTTGTTTTCTACACGCAGGTTATGATCCCCTTAACTTCCTGTTTCCTCTTCCATTTTGGTAAGCAAAGCAAGTGCAGAAGAAGTATTAAATCATAATTCTGCTTCTGCGCTTAATATAGTAACTGGTAAATATAACACATTACAACCCACCAATACTAAATTGTTTCCATATTGTTTCACTATTTAAATAAAACTATTTAAAATAAAGTACATGGTTTTGCACCCTTGGTGTATACTTTACATAGTATAAATTGCTATTTCATTGATATGTTCTGCATGCCTGGTTTGAGAAATGTATTGCATATTTGCATATCAGCAGGTTTTGGTTGTTTCAATAGGGGTGTTTAGATGTGGATCCTTTGACCAAAGTGGGATTTGCACTTTTTAATCCTAGGGCATGCAGTAAAAGCAGTTAGACCATTAACCCCTGTAAAGGGGTATGGACATTGTTCCAAGGAAACTCCCAGTTTGCAACCCCCGGAATTACCCTCCATTGGTGTTAGTTGGGCAGAAACAGAGCAAATGGAAGTATGTTGAACTGTAGTGCAGAGTTGGGAGATACACAGAAGAAGTGGAACATTAGTACAGTAACTAGGAACACCTTCCAAAATAATGTGAAGAGCTCCATAAGTCCGTGACCACTGTAATGTCCAAATTGGACAGAAATTTGCCACATCACAGGGTTTGTCGAATAAGTTGGAAAAGTAGTGAGAGGATATGAATTAAGACCTTTACCCAACTATTTGAGATTTCATGAATAAGCCTCTGTGACTTTGTAGTAGACTATAGTAATCATAGGTGTGCGCAGGCCATTTCATTAGGGTGTGCCCCTAAGGAAAAAAAATCTTAAGGCTAGGTTCACCCTGACATTTTTATAGGTGGTGTATCATCCTGCGTGCTGCCATTAGGGTGTGCCCGTTCACCCCAGTCACACCCTGTGCACATGCCTATGACAGTAATCTAAATTACAAAAAACATTACTTTAAGCCCCAGAAAGTAATTTTCCATAGATCTATATACTACAACACAACTTTAGTAAATGATTATATTTTACTGAGAGGGAGAAGAGAATGCACTGCAGAGGAAAATGAATATATATCAATTCATAACAAATATAAAACTGGTTTAGAAACAAATTGTAGCAACCAATGGGTCAGAGCTCTGTAAAGCTGACAACACCAAGTTCTGAAGATGCTCCACAGCTGAGAAAGTGCAAGGTACAAGTAGATTTGCCCGTGACAATGATAAGTCTGGTGAGTCATCTCTATTAGCAGCAACTAAAGGTAAACTGAGAGAAGAAGCAAGTGATGCTGAAAATATGAAGACATGGGTTCAGAAACTTCATGATCTAATGTTCTGATATCACATATGCCATCTAGATAAGCTCAGTCAAATGAGCATCAGGTTTATTACATAGTTTATCTGGTAAAATATTTTATTTAATATTATACCCCTGTCAAGTTTTTAACGGATGCTACTTATGAGCATGGGCATCCTCAGAACCAAATCTGAGGGGGGGGGTCGATGCTGTGATGTCATCTTCATATAATGTTATGATGTCACCATCATGTGATGCATCTTAAACTCCTTATTTTATCCTCTGTCCTGCCCTGCCTGCCTAATGGATGTCGGCAGCTGTCCATTAGGCAGATAGGGTAGGACAGGAGGCTACTCCTGATGCATCACATCACAGTGGAGGGCACTTACCCCTCACTGGATGCCTATGATTATGAGCCACCATTCCAGAAGTGTAAAGTTTACTTCTGTATCTGTTGGTAGCCTAATTCAATGGAAATAGTTATCTTAGTGTGCAGAAACCACATTTATTTTATTTTTTTGCTCAGTATCTATGGCTTTTTGCCATAATAGACAAAGTCTTTTTTATTACTGACTGGATAGTAGAATGCTTACTTCTCAGCAGATAAAGGTGACATTACTACACCGATTAAAGTAAAATTAATTAACAAGCAAAGCGAATAAGTCTAGCAAAATCGTAATGTCGTCAGAAAATAAATGGATATTATCTACATTGCTAAATTAGGTCCAGCTTATAGAGGCAAAGATGAATCTGCTTATTCTTTATTTAGTCTGATCCTGATCTCAATCACGGGAATTACCCAGAGATAGCTTTGATTCTTACAAATGTTATAGTACTCTGCAAAATCAACTAGAAGAAGTAGTAGCAATGAAAGGAAGGAAAAAGACTTCAAGAGCAGAGGAGAAACTCGTCTGTTTTATTGGGCCCCACAACCCCCTGGCTGACTTTTTTCAAGGGAATATCAGTGCACTTTACCCACCATTTTGGTAATGTATGGAATTACACCTTCTACCAGTACAATGTCTGATATTTGCTGAGACCATTACTTTCCTGTTGGTTATATATGGAAATGATATTGTTATTGTTGCAGGGTGAGTGAGGGGCTCATGTAGATTTGGGGGGGCTATTTGTGCATTTTTTTTTCCCCACACCAGTTTTAATTGGTTTTATATTGTTTTTTTTTTCTTGTGTGTGCACTTTTTATAAGTTGTATTTGTTAAATTATATTTTTCTTGCTACATATTGCTGTGGGAATTTATTTAGGGGAATCTGTTTTGGTCTTTTTTGGATTAATGCTTGGACAAGATACAAAACAGCACTCGTTTATTTTTTGTTAATCAAAATCTTTGAAATTGCATGCCCAGTTTCTAATTACCGACAAACACATGGGTTGGACATTTTAACAAGCTTGGCGAATGAGTGAAAATGGCAAAGACCAGATTTCCAAGCTTTGGATTTTATTTGTAAATCTTAGTGGATTAACACATTTATTGAAAATGCTGAGTGCATTTGATAATCTGCCAGTAAATATTGTAATTTAAAACAGTTTACTACAAGATAGAGAGAAAGGAAAATGAAAATATCTGATGAGAGGATAAACCTTTTACTGACCCCATGAAAGCTTTTGAGTCAATTTTTCTAGCAGTTTGAGCACAATAACCATTTCACCAGAGGCTTTGAAAAATGTTGGTCAGCTTGGATATCTTCTTACAATTCAACTTAAAGTTGAACTTGTCAGTTTCAAAGAAAATTAGCACCCAGGCGAAATTTATTAAACTCGGAAAAGCCGTTTTCGCTTTTCTGAGTTTAATAATTCTGGAGCACACTTTGAAGTTTCTCAGGGTTAGTATCGCGAGATTTGCATTGATTGATACTTGTCTATACAATATGGCTACCCTTTCCCTGGAAATATTCAATAAATAAAAGTTTCTCACAGCAAGTATCGATCGAGGCAAATCTTGAGCTACTTACCACGAGAAACTTCAGACTGTTCTCCCGATTAAGCTCGATAAAAGCCGAAACGGCTTTTCCGAGCTTAATAATCTTCGCCCAAAAGAGTGAAGTCCTCCATGTTTAACTAATATAATTTGAGAAGTAGATTCTTAGTATTACAAAAAGACCGCAGGTGAAAATTGCTCCATTTGCTGTTCTAAGCTTTTGTAAAATTATAATGAAAATTCTGATTATGCAAAACTTTTTGCAGTCTATAAATCTCTTGTAAGCACTCAGATTTCAAGTGACAGACTGGGCCTTATTGACTAAAGGCCGAATAATTGCGTAAAGCTCTGAATTTGTATCTATTCGCTACAACCCCATGTTAACTTATTGAGCAAACTGTGGTGAATCTGCAACCAATTTAGGCAACTACGATAGTCGCCATCTTACGGAGCACGTTGCATCACTTTGTGTGCACGCACACAGGTACTTCTATTATTGACTAAGCTGCGTATTGACAAAGGAGCAAATGTGACAAGGTGTACTGCTCCGAATTCACCCATTTGACTACGCTACTTCAGAGTGGTGAATTAGAGAGTTAATGGCAGGTCTCTGCATTCTACTTTAATATGACTGACTACACTGCACAATGCATCCGACAACTATCAACACTTGTTCGACAAGACTGTTCACCATTTAGTCATTAACAAGAAGTGAATTTGCAACTATTTTGGCAATGCAACTCAAATTGTAGCAAGATGAATTCAACAGGTGACCCTTTAGTCAATTAGGCCTAGAGTGTTTTCAAAGTTGAAAATTGCAACAAAAAAAAAATGGTCTAATGTCACTAAATGGACAAGATCTTTGAGATTCCCTTATTATACTAAATGTTGTTAAAGAGTCATTATATGAAGATATTATTAATGTTTGCAAGTTTTTCTTATGTTTTCTAAAATAATTTCCAAAACTTGAACATTTTGTCTATACTCTAATGTCATTTTTTACTGTTCCTTGCCTAAAGCAGTAGATAGTAATTTTCTATTCCCTTGGCACAAGAATGAAGCAATGCAATGGCAACAATAGCAGCAATGTCTTTGGGCGTTTACCATTTCTACTCTTTATAATTAATGCTTTTGCAGTTGTTTCCTAACTATTGATGGCTTAATTAAAATTATATTATTGAATATATCATACTTATATAATATGTATGCAGTTTTAGCATTTCTTTTAATGTTTTCTGTGCTATTATGGAAGTGTGGTAGCTCTGGATTCAATTCTACCCTAGACGTCTTCTGCATGTGGTTTATATGTTCTGCCCATACTTTTGTGGGTCTCCTTCTGGGACTCCAGTTTCCTCCCACAATCCAAAAACATAAAATATAGTTTAATTGAAGCCTGAGTAAATTGGACCTAGTCTGTTTCTGTCTGTATTTGTCACTAATTATGAAACTAGATTGTAAGTTCCACAGGTCAGAGTATGAATTGAATGATGAGCCTCTGTAAAGCTCTGTATAAGTGTCAGCGCTATATAAATAAATACAATAACATTTTTTACTGATGTGTATCCAATCATTTTTGTACTTTTCCCTGTTATGTTGTTGTATGATGCATAGAACTCCCAATGACATGTGGGTTTTATATGTTTGTGTATACTGTATATGGTTTGTTCCAGTTCACAGAATGAGCTCAGCGACACAGAAGCTGGGCTGTTGAAGGAAGGATGCCTGTGTTTGCTTTCCGTCTAATCCACTCACCCTGAATAAGTCATCTGATCTTACTGTGAATCAGGTATTCCTATACTTAGTGATGCTGTGTTTTAATTAATTATACTGGCAGTCCATCTTTCTTTGAAAAATTCATAAATTAACATACATTGTAGAACCTACTGAACATTCCAGAATGTATCCTCTTTTAACATATTGTACTAACCATTACATATGATCTGGTTGACATGTCATATTGATAAGAACAGTTTTATCATCACCCATTGCACAGTATGTAAGGTCTGTAACTCTTTAACAAAGTTTTTGAATAAAATAGCTCTGTTATTTAAAACACTGATACTAAAGATAATGACCTGTAAAAAGGTATACAATGACACCCATATACTGTCATAGCCACAGGCAACAGGGACAGGAGCTGTAGCAAGAACAATAAAATGACAATTTGACCACACCCAGTCTGTCTGTGAAAAAGAAAGTACAAAATAAATAAAGTTAAGCTTTGGAATGAGATGGTTTATTTTCTGCCTATCTCATTGGAATCAACTATACTCACTGTTTAGTAGTGACATCTTGCTTTTATGTTGTCTTAACCACTGTAAGAGTGGAGTTAGAAAGTGTGAGAATAGCAGCCAGCAAAATCCCCAACAATTAAATGTATGGACCTTATGACCAGGTAAGACTTCCAGTTCTATGCCATGGTTAGGTAGCCTGGATTATCCCTAGGGGATAAGTATTGTTGCAACTTCACCATCTGAAACATTTCTTGTACAACTTGTACATGGCTACTGGGACTGTCTCAAGGGGCATATTTATCAAGGAGTGTCTCCCAAAAGGATCTTGCCATACAATGAAACAAATCACCCAAACTGTAGTCAATTCTACACTGCACATTTTTGCAGTTACGGAACAAATAGTCAAGTAGTCCTTTCTGGACATAGTCATGTAAATAAGAGGTCTGTGGTATTGTAACACATTGTTTTGTATTGTAGTGAAGTGATGTCATCTTTACATGGATCTGTTTAAAAGATATAATGTGACTATAACTATCTCTTTCTATATTAATGTCTACATGGTGGCAATGTGAATATTTGGAGATAAGAAAGGACAATGCCACCATTTTCAACACCACCAACATTTTGCCACATTTTCCAAGCCTTTTGAGTGAAATGTCTCCAGAGTACTAATAGGAACCCTAGTGAAATCCCCCCAATTTTCCATTTTCATTTGGCAAAGTTGAATCTGCTCATTCACACCAGTATGCATTGAACGAACTGTCCCAAATACATGGTCAGTAATTTCACAAAATTTGAGTGAATTTGCCACCTTGCAGAAAAATACCAATCTTTGGTAAATAAGTAAAGTGAAAAAAGTGGCAAATTCACATATTTATCTGACAATTTGCTCTTTGATAAATATGTCCCTAGTGTTTCCCAGCAGGCTCATGAGTGGTAAGCCAGGTCTCCCATTGCAGCCAGTGCTATCCTCTGACAGTCAATAAAGGTTCCCGGGGTTAGATTATATACACAGGGTGGTTGTTTACCATTTTGCTTTTTATATAAAAACTCCTATAGGCCCTATTTGTTAAATATTGTGCTAGCATGTGCATGTGAGTGTATGAGGCCTAGAACTCCAACCAGTATTAGAATGGGTGCACATTCACAAAATCAATGCTTAGAGCATAATTAATGTGACTATCTACTCTATGAGTGGAATG